>BQNB010006166.1:55107-92913 GCA_026074375.1 Tanacetum coccineum | reverse complement strand
ATTCATACAAAACTCTACAAAAACATAAAGAGATAAAAGACTTTAAAAATTTAGCATTCCAATACTAGCAATCAAATATTTAAATCTACTTACATCAAAAGCTTTTATAAGAAAATATGCAACATTCTTGACAGTATGGATTTTGACCATTTGAATCAATTCTTTTCATTACAATCTCTAATAAAATGATGTCTGATCTCTATATGCTTTATTTTTTTAATGAAAAACGGGATTTTTAATTATGAAAATAGTATTGTTATCGTCAATAAAGATCTTGGTACGCATAAAATTGTACCCATAATCATGTAGTTGATTCTGAATCCAAAGCACTTGTCCACAGCAACTTGAAGCAGCCACATACTCAGCTTCTGTTGTGGAAGTTGCAACTACTGTCTATTTCTTACACTGCCATGATATTAATCTACATCCAAGAAATTGACAACCTCCTGTTGTAGACTTCCTATCCAAACTTGGTCCAACATAATCACTATCAGTGTATGCTCACAAATCAAAAGGAGAATCTTTTGGATACCAAAGGCCTAATTTTGGTTGACATTTTAAGTACCTAAAAATCCTTTTCACAGCATGAAGATGTAAAACCTTTGGATTGACTTGGTATCTAGCACAAACACACACTGCAAACATGATGTCAAGTCTTGAAGATGTAAGATACATCAATAAACCAATCATTGACCTATACATATGAACATCCACTTCTTCACCATCTTTATCCTTGAGCAGGGGCTTTTGAGTTTCCATTGGTGTGCTTGCAGTCTTGACTTTTGTAAAACTAAATTTCTTTAAAATTTCAACAACCTTATTTTAAATCGCCTAGTTACATTCTAATGAGTAAAGTTAACCAAGACTTTTAATATCATGTATAGGACTACGTTTAAACTAAATACTTTAGTTATCATTTCCCTTACGACTTAACTAACCATAAGCGAAAATATGCTACACTCTCACCACAAATAAGTGTTCATCTCTAATAAGTAAGCAAACTAAGTATTGTATTTTTTTTTCCTTGTTTTCAAATAATATACACAATAAAAATCTCCTAAGCAATAAACCTAATATTAGAAATAAAAACAAATACTCAAATCCTTTTTTCTTTCTCTACTCCATACGACAGCCTCATAAATATTCCTAAGAGAACCATTATTTCTCAATGTATTCATACAAATGAAAGTGTAGAACTAGTGTTTCCTCTCAAACAAATAAAATGCATCTTTTCCTTCTCTTTTCTCCATATACATTCGGCAACCACAAGGAGTCAAGAAAACAAGAAACTTGTTTAAGCACTCTTATAAATTCAAAAATTCAAATATTCCATCCCCCTCTCTTGTGTCTTCAATCGGTCAAAAGGGAGAAACCAAAAGAGGAAATGAAACATACACCTTTTTCCTTTGAATTTCGCTACCACCCTTTCTATGTTTAAGCACCATGAACCAAGCAAAAGTCACATGCTCCTTCCCTATTCTTGCCTTGCTTGACCGGCCATAGTGCCTCAAAGAATACCCATGGCCAAAATTGTGCATACATTAGCATGTGACAAAGAAAAACCATTTAAACCATGCCTTGATTAGTCTTTATATATACTAGACACTCATACTAACTTTCACAAAACAAAAGTATATCACTCTTTCTCTTTCTCTGGTTCACGCACAGTGGGAAACAAGAACAATAAATGCAAGGTTTTGGTTATTCAAGTAATTGGAAGCTTCGGTTATAGTTTAATAAATTAAGGTTTTCACTTGAGTTCAAGTCCTTATCCGCGTTTTCTTCTAGTTTTGTGAGTCACACTATTTCCTCTTTATTTACCTGCATTCGTCCTTGGTTTAATTGTGCTTGAGAACGTTTTGTTTAAAAGATAAGAACACACTACCTAATTGTAAACAACCTGTAAAATAGAAACATGCATGTTCGTTTATGTCTGTAACAGAAACAAGAAACTAATTTTTTTTAAACTTATAATTAGAAGAAACCCTTGGTCATATGTTGTTAGGTAACCGTGTGCTAGACCTTTTTGTAACGAAATATATGTACTTAATCATGGTTAGCCAAATTGCAAGTTTAAAAGCAAAACATTTTCTTTTGTAAACCTTCTGATGTATACGGGTTCATTGAGAAACCCGTATACAAACCTTGACCAATAGAATTTATGAGCTTATCATTCATTAACGTAGTATAGGAGTAGCGTTCATGCAAAATTTGTGGTTCCAACACTTTTTAACGAAAACGGAAAATAGACCCTACAAAGATCTTTTATTTTATTGCATGACACTTAGCCCTGTTGGTCAAATTTAGGCCTTGTTTTGACCGCTTAAACATTGACAAGAGTCAACAAATAGGGGTAGGGGCGTTTTTATAGTTGACATAGTAGGCTTTATTTATTCAACTTGAATCCCTCGAAATGATTAAGAATCGAACCCGCAAACAGATCCTCAAGTTTAGTGTTTGTTGTCGGCGTGTTCATAGTTTAATACTGTTTGACTAAGATCACTACACCCCCACATTCCACACCCGTTTTAACCCGCTTTAATCATCTCGGAAACGTAAAACTTAATAATGAAAGTTGTAGTAGACTTGGTAAGTTAAATAAATGTGCTTTTAGTTTGTCGTAAGGTTAAGTAACAAACTCGCAAATAAGACTAAAAGTTAGTACTGTTGTTGCGTGTTCTAACAGTTGAAACTGTTGGCAGAAGGGGTCGTGCACCCTTACTTTAGCCTCATTTTTAATCACTATAACGACTTCAAATTGCAAAACTTATAAAAGATGAATTATTGTACTCCTGGCCTAGTTTTAAAAAGTATTTTTGGTTTGTAATAATAATGAGTAACGAGTTTGTAATCCGCGAACAAAGTCAGCCAAAAGTCACTTGAAAAACAGTTGACCAAAAATAAGTTTTCTGTCTTGTAACCCAGTCGCGACACCCCTCCCTTGGCCACGTTTTTAACATATCCAACGACACTTTTAGACAAAACTTAAATAACGAAAGTTGTTGACAACCTATCCTAGTTTTCAAAACCACTTTTGGATTGTAATTTCATTAAGTAACAAGCCCAGAATTTGATTGTAAAACTTTACGTTTGTCCCCTAAATTTCATCAATAAAACTAAATTTTTAAATTCGTTTTGTTATAATTTCGTCCATTTGTTTGACATGTTTAGAGACCAAACCAAGTGTCGATTGAATTAACTAGTAAAGTACTTACCACCTAGTTTCTAAAGTGTCCGACATCATAGTTTACATGTATAATGGTAAGAGATTATTACCCGATATATTTAGCCAATTTTCATGAATAACCATATTTTAAACAAGTAATATTTCTCAAACTCAATCACAATACTAAGGACAAGATTGCATACATTGTAGTACATTACATGATTAGTAATATGCGTATTATTCATTTAGGTAGCGGATAGAGTTTTGCATTGTTTTCGCGTGCACCATTTACCTTGCTCGCTCCATATTCATTGCTACCTCATTAAGGTGAGTTTATAGTCTCCATCTTACACTTTTAAATCATTTGTCAAATCTCGGGGATGAGATCATGTTTGTTTTTACAAAATAGATGCAAGTACATTTTAATTCAAATATTACGAGTTTGCCTAAGTAGCTATAACCCACTATGCCCATCATCATGAACTGTTAATTACTGGATTGTAATCGAGAATGTTATAAATAGATCTATTTGGAGTGACGCTCCCGTTCGGGCAAGTAGCCGCTTTCTAAGTATTCCGGTTGAACAAACACGAACGTATACCATTTCGTATCATATAGATGTTACGTTGAACCATCTACATTGGGCACCCTCATTTAAATGTACTTGATATACATTCATTGTTGAGCTTCAGTGTCAAGAGCTTAGTGTATTTCGTAATACATTTTTGTTATATTGTAATTGTTACTCTATTACAGGGAAATCTTGCTATCTGCCTCATTTAATTTATAAATCTATAAATTGACCAACATTATTGTTAACGTTTTAAAACATGTTTTCTCAGGTACTTAAGTGCTAGGTGCTTGCTTGATGTGCATTAAAGTCTAAACAATACAAGATTACTTTTCAAACGACACTTAGAGGTCGTTCTCTCATGACTTGTGCAATGGTATGATGAAGTAATGCCCCCGGAACATCATATTCCGCTGCGACCCATTTTGGGAGTGTTACAAAAAATAATATAAGACAAAAGATATGATATGATCTGCTACGTTATCTATAAGCAAAAGGGAAAACAGGGCTTCACATTCTCATTATTTCTTGGAGCGAGTAAGACATGCAAATGGGCTGCGTTTATACTTGTTGTCATGGGCTGGAATGGTTTTTAACTTGTTGTTTCCTTGGGCTTTAATAAGTATGGGTCGGTCAGACCCATATAAATGGTGTCGGGCCGGCCCAATAAAAGATGAAGGCACCGTCAGAACCGAAATCTCGTGCTCTTTCCAATGGCATGCTCGAGAAATATTTCTGACTTTGTCTTGATGTTGAATAATAAGTAAACTTTGTCAAATCATATCCGAAAGTTGTCGTTTTTGAATCCTTTTCAATCTCTTGTACCTGCAAGACATAAAAACACAAACCAAACAAATTTGAAATAATATTGATCATATTTCATGTTTTTAGTCCGTTTATTAGTGTTTCTCGGGCTATAAATGATGTGTGTTTTAGCACACATCAAATTCCCCCACACTTAGCCATTGCTGGTTCCACACGCAATGTTTATAAAACACGCCCAAAAATAAATAATTTAATCCCCCATCAACTTATGACCCCTCACATTAAACAAGAACATAAAATATCAATTGAAAGGTTCAAAAATCATTTATTTCGAAAACGCCCTCATTTTAACCACTTATTAGATAAAAGATAATAAACTAAGATAAAATTATACGATGGGCTTTATGAATGGGAGATCTTCATCTTCAACTTTTCACAATCCCCAAACTAAGCTTAAAATGAAATCACAGTCAAATATTAGATTAGATGCTAACACTACTCATAAATGCTAATTGTGTAAACGCAACTACTTTTCGCCCCCTTATTCCTAAATTCTCTAAGGGTTTTATTATTATTATTAATGACACATAAATTATGTCCTTATTAATATAAATTAAACCCGGTTTAGACCACAACTAGTTTGAAATCCTTTCCAATGGCATGCTCGGGAAATATTTTCGACTTCGTCTTGATCTGGAATAATAAGTAAACTTTGTCAAATCATATCCGAAAGTCGCCGTTTTTGCTTCGTTTTCAATCTCTTGTACCTGCAAGACATAAAAACACAAACCAAACATATTTACAATAATATTTATCATATTTCATGTTTTTAGTCTGTTTATTAGTGTTTCCTGGGGTATAAATGATGCGTGTTTTAGCACACATCAGTGCACATCTTTAGTCTTTTTACTTAATACATGAAATTACAAGCAAACGCGTACGACACTAAAAATAAATAGTAGCTTTATCGACGTCGTCAATGACTTAAAAACACAGGGTGTTATACTAGAAAAGTTTAGTATATATATAGACAGCTTCTATATAAACAGGTGGGGAGATTTACGTAAGGAAAACATAACCACAGAGAAAAGATAAGCGCAAGACAAACGTAAGCTCATAGCAAAATAGAGCTCAAGGGCAAAAATAAACCCAAACCAACATAAATGCAAGGAACGATAAACGCAGGGCATAGATAAACCTATAACATAGCATGCTCAAGGCAAAATGGTACTCACGTATACACCATAGCAAAAGCACATATAAGGCACACATAAAAGCACGTAAGGATCACATACTGGTTATATACCATACCTAATATGCTATCAGGTTCTCTATAACTTTGGCTCTGAATACCAATCTGTCACACCCCCAAACAGGGCCTGGACGGAATACGTGTCCGAGGGCGTGATGTCATAATATACATCACACAAATTATGAGTGAATGACCACTAATGGACGTTTTGAAAATCATAACTCGTTGCATTATTTAAAAATAGATAAGTTTTACAAGATCCAAAAGAAATTAAACATTTGCGAAAGTGTAATTAGGTTTTCAAAAGACAACGAGTATGAACGATAATAAAGTCTTGATAAATGGTATCATATTGCACGTAGACTCCACATAGCACATCAGAGAAGTCCAAAGCTAAGCACCTGAAAAACATGCTTAAAACGTCAAGATAAAATTGGTAAATTCATCGGTTTAAGTAAAGCATTTGTGAGACGAAAAAACGTTTAGTAAATACTGCTTCACTCATAGTATTATGAAAGGCATTTAGTAATCATAAATGTTCAACGAAAGCAGTGTGGACCACAAGTTCACAGTACGCATGTGACAGTTATAACAGATACAACTTCACATACAAAGTATTTATTGTTGCGCTAAGCTCATGACACCGAGGCTCAATTTAAAGAAGCATATTATATGCCAAACAAGAAATTAACTTCCATATAGGTATCTGACCAAGATCACCTAGTGAAATCCAACATGGTATATATCTGTTTGTTTGTGCCTCCTGATTCTAGTCTGCGCTACTTACCCGGATAGGGATAATTAGTCCCAATAGATCTATTTACAACATTCGCGCTCACTTAACCAGTACGGTCGGTTAAGAAATTAACGGTTCATGATAGTTCAGGCATTAGTGGTCTATTCGTAACTTAGGCAACACGTAGTCAGGGAAAAGTAACATAAAGTAACTGTGTCCATAGTAAAAGTAACCAACGTATTTCCAAAATAAAGGCTTTTAGTAATTGCATCCATAAGTATAACAAAGTGTGATATCAATCATGTAACCGAGTTTTGCAAACGAGCATTCATAAGAGTTTGAAATCATTAAAGTAAATAAGTTTGTAAACGAGCATGTTCTCACCCTAAAAGTTGTAAGGTAAATATAAAACAAATAAAATGTGGGGCTATGAACTCACCTCGATGTTGTAGAACAATTGACAGAAATGCAAAATAGTAAGCACATCACAAACAGAAAACAGAACGGCTAAACCAAGAAGTTGCGGTTTATCTTAACGGTTATGGCCCACCAGTTTAGGATGATGAATTTAGGTTTTTCGATGGATGAGTACATCAACGCGACACGTTGATAAAGGATTTGGATTTCAAGTTGTAAGAGTTTGGTGGTTGATTAAATAAAATGAACCGAAAGGTAAAACCAAAGTATGTAATATATTCCGTATATATTACCTATGAAATACAAGAAAAATATATAATACGTGGTGAGTATTATATATGAGAAAAAAAGGAAGACAAGAAAGGTAAATATTCGTAGTATATAATATTTCGCAAGTATTTTATAAGAAACGTGAGAGAATAATTGTAACAATAAAATTCGACACGTGTTTGGGAATCACCAAATAAATTAATAAAGAGTTCTTGCATAAAAATAAACACACGTTTTAAAGTTACGAATTAGATAAAGGACGTTTTTAAAGTTTTTACAAAAGTTATTATTTTGTCTATTAGTCGAGAATTATAAAATAATATTTTATAATTTAGTATTTGTTACACGTTTTAACTAAACTAGTTGTCTTGTTTGTAAAAGTATAGTTTTCATTTATTTATCGGTTTATTGTATCATTACAAATTAATAATCTTAACACTATATCCCGTTCTTTTATCGGTTTTCTAAAATAATAGAAATTTTAGTGAAAATTACTTAGTATAGAAATTTATAGATTTTTCGACACGACCTATTCGTTTATACGACGTTTCCTATATTTATAAAATTCAACGTTTTCCTTTAATCAATAAGTGTTGCAAATATCCGTATGTCTTAATATATATATCTAGACGAGATCAACAAGTAATAAAAATAAGCAAAACCAAACATACCGACTGCTGTACCAAACGCACCCTTAGGGGCTGTTAAACAGTGAACCAAACACCCCTTATAGGTTGTTAAACCCGGAAACAAACACACACTTATGGGCTGTTAAATGCATTTCCAAATGCACCTTATGTTATGTTAACTGCAGAACCAAACGTACCCTTTACTGCTGTTAACCACAAATCCAAACGCCCTCGCTGGGCTACAAATCGCAGAAACAAACACCCTTATTTTGCTATCAACCAGCCCGAATAAAAAGAAAGACAAGAAAACCAAATTAAGAAAAAATAAGCTTAAGCAACCAAAACCATCCAAACTCGAAAAAGAAGGGTGAAGTTGCGGTGGTTGTTTAGGCGGCGGGTGTGTCATGGTGGTGGGATGCAGGCTGTAGTGGTGGTGAAGGGTGGAGTGGTGGTGTGCCGGCTGTGGTGGTGAGTCGGCTGTAGGGGAGATGTTGAAGAGGGTGGCGTCGGTTGGAGATGGTGCGGCTGGTGAAGTTGGCTGTTGATGGAGGTGGTTGCGGTGGTGAGGTGGTTGTGGTGGTGGCGTGGTGGAGATGACAGTAAAAGGTCAAAAAGTTAAAAAGTCAAGCTGGACCTAAAAAGTCAAAGGGCAAAATAGTCATTTAAAGTTCTAAACATTGCCGGTTGTTACATAAGTCAACGATGTAAAGTTTTGTATAAAGTGGTAGAGATCGTCACTTGTCTTGTAAAAGTATGTAAAGTATGAGATGATTGGGAAGTTGACCGTTACGGGAACGCCAACTCAAGTTGTTATTTTTGATCTACGATCAAGACATTTGTATATAGTTGTGTCTTAATTTTGGTAACAGTCGGGAAAAAGTGTCTAGCAACTTATATCTTGGATCTAGTCTAATTGTTTCATAATTTTTGTTTAACAACAAATTATTTCTCTTTTCTAATCATTAACCATAGGTTTTACGCGAATGAGGATGTGTATGAGCATGCATGTCTATTCTGTCGTTATGGCCATGTCTGCGTGTCTCAGCTTCCTTGTTGGTTTATTACTATTGGTGAAAGTTAGAAGATCCCTACCCTATATCATTCTTCATCTTAACCCTTGGTTAAACTCGAATGAGGATGTGATCAAACACACATGTCTATTACGTCGTTACGGCCATGTATGTGTGCTTCAGCTACCTTGTTGGTGTGGTACTTTTGGTGAATGATTATATAATGATCAACCCTAAGCCTTATAATAAAAACCCATTTTACCTTTATAAACTTGTTACTCCTTAGCTCTAGTGGTGGAGATGTGTATCCTTACCAAGCCTATGATAGAATACTCGTCACGACCGAGCAATTGAGCGAATTAGTTACATGTTACCACATAGATTAGTTAAGTGATTTAAGTGTTTTCATCTTCCTATTTCGTGAGGTGTTTGGTTGTGTACTTGTAATAGATCAGATAAATGCTTAACCAGAAAAATCCTTAGGGATACAATTTCATAAACTTCTAAAGGCTACTCGAGGACAAGTAGGATTAAGTGGGGGATATTTGATGACATCGAATAACGTCACTTTTATAGCATCATTTATCCTATGTAAATAACCAATTCTGTATAATTATTGCAAAGCATTGTTACTTAATCGTTTGTATTTAAGAATTGTAGTAATTATGGAGTACTTAGTGAAAGTTAACTAAAAGACACGCATTCTAGAGCTTAAACAAAGTTATTTGAAGATTATTGTTTTGAAAACCAATACGCCGTATCCATCAAGGAAGATACGGCGTATTTCTGCCTACACTTCACCAAAGACCACAAAGGAAACAAGATCTAATACGCCGTATCTAGGAGAGACCAATACGCCGTATTCAAACCATATGGAAATAAAATATTCTAGAAGATATCAAACGTGGTCCCCACTCTAAGAAATCCCTAATATACCGTATCGACCTTTTTCCAGACCTTATAAATAGAAAACTCAAAAACGAGTTTTAAGTGTGCTAAATCATATTTTCGATACCTAAACCACAAAAGTTGATTTTCAAAGGAGAAGAAGAGCAAAAGAGGTCTTGCAACGTGATTATTCAATAGGAAACAACTTGTAATCTCCTATACTCTTGTAATCGTTTAGTTTTTGGTATCATTTGTTAACTCGATTAGTTTACCTTGGCTAAATTATTACTCTTGTATTGATTATAATGTTTGAAGGATAATGGTTAGCTTATTAGGATAACAAGTGGTATCAATCGTCAAGGAGATAATTCTATTCTATGTTGTTTATTGTTGTGTAATGGTTAAGTCATAGGTTGTTATCCCACCGAACGGGTACACTGCCCATCAAAGTGTTGCTTTTGGTTAAGTCTGCAAAATATAAATTTAAAACTTGAAATCATAAAAATAACACCACACAATGACACGTCACTACTCTTCTTACTTCTTTCGTCTTATTTGCTTATTGGTATAGCTTATTGTTATGTAATGGTTAGCTTATTGGGATAACAAGTGGTATCAATCGTCAAGGGGTTTTAGGTGAATGGTTTTGTGGTTTACTGGAAAATAGTGGCTTATTCTAAGCTTATAAGCTCACGGCTTACTTTGGTTTTACTTATTGTTTTACAAAGTTTGAAACTTTCTTGCATAAAACCCTTCTATCATCTTGGTTTTTGATTTTCATGGCTTAGTTTGGTGGAAAAAGTACTTATTTTGAGCTTATTTTGGCTAATAAGCTCTCGGCTAATTTGTTCTTTGTTAAGGGTTTTTTTGCTTCTTTGACTCGAAAAAGTCATGTACTTTCCTTATTACAATCGGTCATAGCTTATTTCTATGGGTTTTCGTGGCTTATTTAGGTAATTAAGCTTATTTCATGGCTTTGAATCTTATTTTTATGTATTCTAGTCCTTCACAACGGTTTGTAGAAGGTTTGGATAAGCTTCTACTAGTTCTTGTTTGTTAGTCGAAAGTATAGCAAGAAAACAAAATCTAGTACTGCCACCGATTTGTCAATGGTCCCAAATTTTGCCAGCGGTTTGGTACTTACTTTGGCAGCGGTTTACAAAAGTTACTTTGGCAGCGGTTTACGTAATTCACAGTGATTTAACAGGTTAACAGCGGTTTATACTTAGACAGCGGGTTGACAAAACGAAACTATAGCGGTTTGAAAACGTGACAACGGTTTGCTTAATTCACTTTGGCTATGGTTTACGCATTTGACAACGGTTTACTGAATTTCATTTGGCAGCGGTTTACGCAACTGACAGCGGTTTACCACATTGACTTTGGCAGCGGTTTAGGCAACAGTGGTTTGTTAATTAAATTTCTAGCGGTTTGTTCATAAATCTGCCAGCTGTTTGTTCAACTAAATTGGCAGCGGTTTGTCACACAGGTTTACAAAGATTTATGCTTTTTATTGCAATTTGGAAAATGAAACTCTGTCCGTGTGATTCCAAAGCAGCGGTTTGTTGAATTGCTATCTAAGAAAACCTAACTTCAAACAATTATTCATTCACGGTTTCTTCTTAATTTAGTAAAATCCTGTAAAAGTTACTTCTTTTCTCGGTTTAAATCATAAATTTGTAAAATCCTGTGAACATTAATTGAATTAATTATACCACAATCTCACTCACATCATAAAACATAAGATCCGATATCCATTTACAACATCAAAATGTCAAATACCAATAACAATTTGCAAACTCAAACATCAAATGCTCTTCACAATGCCATCATGGAAGCAGGTGGTAAAGATTGTCCACCAATGTTAGCACCTGGTAATTAAGTTCAGTGGCAATCCAAAATCAAGAGATACATCGACACCAAACCTAACAATGAACTCATCCACTATTGTCTCCAGAATCCACCCTACAAAATCAAATTGATTGAGAAGATTGTTCCAGTTGCAGAAGGTAGTTTAGAAACCACTACAGAATGGCATATGGAGAACTATAAGAATGTATCACAAGACATAAGGAACCAACTGGATGCTGAAGCTGAAGCTGTTCAGATAATTCTCACAGGGATAGATAATGATATCTACTCCATAGTTGATGCTTGTCCAAATGCATGTAAGATGTGGAAAGCAATTGAAAGGTTGAAACAGGGTGAATCAATCAATGTTCAAGATCTTGAAACCAATTTATATTGGGAATTTGGAAAATTCATATCACGGGATGGTGAATCGCTTGAATCGTATTACACAAGGTTCTACAAGATGATGAATGAGCTTGTCAGAAATTAGTGTGATGTTACCAATCATCAAGTGAATGTTTAGTTCTTACTTCAATTACAACCAGAATGGCAAAGGTTTGTGACGCTTGTTAAGCAGAGTCAAGAATTAAAAACTGTCTTCTATCACAAACTTTATGACATTCTAAAGCAACATCAAAACATAGTCTTGAGATAAGAGCTGAAAGACTAGCGCGTACTACTAATCCACTTGCACTTGTTGCTCAACAACAACTAGTTTACCATCCTTAAAACCATCCTAATCACTACACTTAAAATTCCTCAACCAGATCACAACAAGCTGCTCCAAAAAACAGAGGTAAAGCAATTATCAACTCTCCTCTACCTACTTATGATCAAGAACCTACTATGGTTGCTGTTGGGAATTAAAAGTCTTTACACTTAGTACTGCCAAGAGTAAAAGTTTGTACTGCTCAGATTATAACTACCAATACTAACTGATTAGTACTGCTAGTGTAAAAGTTAGTACTGCCAATACTAACTTAATACTGCTGAAGAGAACTTAATACTACTAAAGACTAAAGACTACCAGAAGAAGATTATGACTGCATGAAGATAAAGACGTGTGAAGAGATATGTATGGACATATTCAAAGTGTATATCTTATAAAGTTAGAAAGATATGTATATGATTAGAATTATAGAAGATCTTGAGTATCTTCAAAGATTTGTAGTTATCTTGTAAAGGACTCCTTGGTGTATAAAAGGAGATCCTAGGTTATGGTTAATAGATATTCATACTTTTTCATGCACATAACTTCAAGGTTGTAAACCCTAGTACTAGATAGAGTACTTGTATTATTCATCATAATAATATTGAAGCTTTTTGGTTATATTATTGTTCATTCAAGTTTACTGTTTCATTAATATTTCTTCTAAGTATTAAAGAGTAGATTTCACATACTCTTTAGTATTTACAAGCTAAAGAATAGATCTTGAGTTGAGATCAACAAGTGGTATCAGAGCTTGTCTTCTGAAACTTTGATCTAGAAGAAACAAACAAGAAGAACTCTTTATTCACACAAAGAGATGGATCTAGAAACTGCCCAAACCAATGCTACTGCAAAGTTGCCTGATTGAAATTAAGATTCAACCCTTAATATATAATAAATATAATATATATATAACAAGGATAAGAATCAAAAAATCTCAATTGTAGTAAACCGGGAGTATGATTCCCGGGTCGTTATCCCCAACGAGGAATGCAATTGAAAGTCGAGAGTCGTTTTGATAATCGAAGCTTAAATGGAACAAGATTATGATTGGATATCTAAAACTATGGGAAAATTAAGGCAAACACTTAAAAACAATTAAGGCAAAACAAATTTTAACTAAAAACGCAAACCTGGAATCCTAAAACGCGACCTAAAAACCCTAAATTATCAAAATTAAGTCCTAAAATGATCTTTTGGTTTTTATAAGTCTTAATTGACTAAAATGCTAGAACAAAGAAAATTAGACCAAAAACGAAGATGATTAGGGCTTAAAAACACTAAAAATGTGAACAGGATTCAATCCCGTTCTTTAAAAATCTAAATTTTGCAATTTTAACCCGACGAAAGCATATCTAATTTTCTATGTCCTAAATGTTAAAAGAAAATTTTCTAAAAAAGAATTATATTTTTTTGACTTTTTTATAATTTTTTATAAATTAAAAATGATTTTAATGAAATTAAATGTTTAAAAATATTAAATTATTTAATAAAAATCTGAAAAAATTAGCAAAAGTGCATTGAACAATGAGGAATCTAATAAAAATAAGCTGGTGAAAACAACTTATCAAATAAGCTGTGAAATAAGCTAAAAACGGCTTATAAGCCAAAATGGCTAAAACTACTATAAAAGATTAATTTTGCAAACTAAAATCAAAAATTCCCCAGGGCAAGTGGTAGTGTGACGTCTGACTTCTCTCTTTCTCTATTAGTGTGTTGTATAATCTGTTGGTGATAAGGGTAGAGGTCCAGGGTGTTCGAGCCCTTGATACCTAGGGGCATTCCCCTAATCCACAGATAAATGTTTTTGTTTTTAGCATTTTTTACAACTTTTTAAAGAGCTTAAAAATAAGCACTTTTTACAAAACCACTTTTTTTTTAACCCTGAATAAGCACTAAAATAAGCTAAGAAAGACTTAATAAGCCTAAACTTCACTATGCCTTAAAAATGCTAACTGTTAAGTAAATTTAAGCACTAATAAGCAAACCACAAAGAGAAATAGGCTAAGGCAGATGATAAACTATACCTAAAAAGCAATTTTGAACAAAAATAAGCAACTTCAATAAGCTAGAATGGCAAAATAATCAATAGGCTATAAAACTTAGAAATTTTAAGCTAAAAGGCAAATAAGCTCAAATAAGCTCTAAACTAAAGAGAATAAGCTAAAATGGGCTTAAACTAACCTAATAAGCTATACTAAACCTATAATAAGCAAATGGAATAAGCAGTTTAAAATTCAAATAAGCATTTAAAAAGCTTCATGAAAAAGCTATCTCACACTGTTTTGACACTTAAACAAATTTTTGCAAACTTAACAAAACACCAATTTTGAGCTTAAAAATAAGCAATCAAATAGATCCTTATGACTATATAACCTACAAACAGATTAAGCTTTAACCTCAAAGAGCTTATATCAACATTCAAAAGAGAGTTTGAAATTTAGAATAAGCCACAATAAGCATTTGAAAAAGCATTTTCTTAAACTTTTCAATACTTAGCAAATTTTTAACAGTTTTGGCAAAACACAAAAATGACAAATGCAGGCAATTAGACTTGATTCCTATCTAACTTTAACATATGAATAAACACAAAAAACATCACAAAACAACAATAAGCAAGATCACAATCAAATAAGCAAGGAAATTAGTTATAAGCCAATAATTTTAAACCACAAACTCTTAAAACATTAACAATGAGATTTAACACTTAAAAACTCAAACAAATAGAATTTTTGGACTAATTTAAGCTAAACTAAATGGATTCAATTGTCAAAAATCAATTTTGACCCAATTTGACCCATTAAAACAGTTAAACCAAACACCCCTTTAAACACTTAAAATGCATTTTTTACTTGAAAACTTAAATTTTTTATGAACAAACCTTTAAGACCAGATATCTAACAAGCATAAGAAACAATATTAAGCATATTTCAAAAACAAATAAGCACTCAAATAAGCTAAAGCAGATTATGCAATTTAATAAGCTATTTAAGACAGTTTATAAGGAAACTTTAATAAAATGATATCTAAACTATAAGCAGGCATAAATAAGCAATCAACAATACAAATAAGCATAAATAAGCAGCAATAAGCAAATAATAAGCACAATAAGCAGTTGAATAATAAATAAGCTATAAATGGAAAAAGGAAACTTACAAAGGCCATTGCTCAAAACAGGGCAAATGAGCTCAAAAGAACTTATCTACTAGCTCTAGCTTATCAAAGATAAGTTAGTAGTGTCCATAAGCCCATCTAAATTTGGCTTATCATCCATTAAGCTGTAGTATTTGAGGGTGATAAATTTTTTTGTTTTTGTAAAATTTTCTTAAAAACTTTATATATAAATGAAAACAGTTTAACAATATGCTTAAATAAGTTCTTATAAAAGGCTTATGCAAGATTCTTGATAACTTTTAAACACAAATGAGTAAAACGTGTTTTAAACTAAAACTTTAAATTTCATTAATTCATAAAGAAAACATTACAATATTAAAAGGATTACACTAAAATAAGCTGAAAATTACAACTAGGTGAAAAAAGCTTAAGAAAAACTAACTGCCCTCAAGGGCTTACAAGTGAGCTCTATTTATACTAATCAAAAGAAGATTCTAGGAGTATGCTTTCTTTGTGAGAGCTCTTGCATGTTTGTTTGTTGTGTGAGAGTCTTCAAAGAGTCATCATAGCCATTGATATTGAGTAGTGTCCATGTCATGCCATCATAGCCCTTCATCTCTTTTCTTGATCATTGGACGAATGAGGATGCAAGGGATTGCCAAGGTGGCAATAAGTGGGAGAAGGTTGGTCGACAAGGGGGAGAAGAAAGGGGAATAGTGTTGGGTTGTTATTTTGGCGGGTAGTGGAGACAGGGCAACTGAAAGGGATGTACCGTTGTTCTTGCTGTTTTTGAAAGTTTGGGAAATAGGCAAAACAAGCCCTCAAGATCTATATTATCATTTCATAAATCGTCCTTGTACTTTGCAAATTTGGTCCTTGAGGTTGGGTTGGTGTTTGCACTGTTAGTCCTTAAAGGACTAACGGTATAAAGGGTTAAGGGTGTTGTGTTAATAGGAGAGTTATAAAGGGGTTATATGGGCTAGTTGCTGGGTCGGTTATAAAAATAAATGTGTTGGGCCTTTATTAAGGTTTAAGGTGTATAAAGTTTGTAAAGTATAAGTGGGCTGACCCGGGCCCACTAGGTGTGTACGGGTGGGCCCACTTTTGGCAATTTAGGTTTTCGGGTTTGATTTTCGATGCTTTTTCCAATGCCACTTCCCGAGGTTGACTTTGACTTTGACTTTTTCATTGACTTTGATTTTGTCTTTTTGACTTCTCACGGTCTTTCTGTTCTCGTGCTCGGTTTTGTCGTTTTGGCTTCGATTTTTGTCCTTTTCTTGGATATCCATTACCTACATAATACAAATGCAAAATATACAAATATAATGTATTTTTGGTACGTTTTTAGTCATTTAAATCCGTTTTTAGTGGTCAAAGGTATGTGTAATTAAACACATACCAAAATCCCCTATACTATGATATTGCCGTGTCCTCACGCAATGCTATAAGTAAGCACTTAGAATACTAAGAATCTCGATCCCCCTCGACTAATTACCTCGAAAAGTAGCTAAGTGTTCATCGAGGGAATTTAAAGAATCCAAAGTTTAGAGAAGCCCCATTTTTACCATTCTTACACTTATTCCTACTAATATTTTTGTATTTCTCTTTTTTTAACTAACTAACATATTTGACTTTTGTTATTTTCATAACCGTTAGGGATCATAGAACAAGATGCATTTCGATCCGAAAATACCCCAAAAAGGATAAATTCATCGTCCCCGACTTTTCACTTGCTCCAAACCAAGCTTAAACGAAATCACCATTAAATATCAGTTAAAATGCTAACACTACTCATATTTGCAATTTGTGAACTTTTCACTCTCGACTATTATTATATCTTAAGTGAATGTGCTATTTTGAATTTCAACCATGGATCAATGTTTTGCAAAATTCTATGCTTCACGTTCCACCCCGAGAATAATGAGTTTGAAGGCGGGATCATCCCATGTAGCGACTTTCGTCTCGGCATATCCTAACCTTGCGGCTAAGTGACCAGAGACTAGTATCGGGACTCACGGACCTTAGGTTTAAAAAACTCTTAGGTTTTCCGTTTATACATAGCTTATTTAAAAACTTAAAATGAAATAGTCAAAGTTCAAAAACATATTTAAATTTAACAAAAAGAGATCTATTTATTAATTCACACTTAATATTAAACATAACAATGATGCAATTGTAACCTTCGACCTTTTAGAAGGCCGCAACATCGGTTGTGAGCCGGCAAGATGCAACAAACTTTTATCAGTCTCAGATTTTTATTCTTACATTGGCTTTCTTTAGAAGGCTGTAACATCGGTTGTGAGCCGGCAAGATGCAGTAAACTTTTATCAGCCCACAGTTTATTATTCATTATATTATTCATTTTTTTTATATTTTACTTTATTTAACGATATATAGAAGACTTCTTTTTGAAAAATTCAAGTATAAGTTTGAACTAAGACTAATTTTTTTTGCTATACACTACGTAAAAATTATTGATT
Organism: Tanacetum coccineum; assembly: GCA_026074375.1. Lineage (NCBI taxonomy): Eukaryota > Viridiplantae > Streptophyta > Magnoliopsida > Asterales > Asteraceae > Tanacetum > Tanacetum coccineum. The sequence goes on along the minus strand of BQNB010006166.1, from coordinate 75,055 downwards.
TAAGTTTAATCTCCAAAAATAGCACGTATTATTAATCCGGTTAGAAGCTTATGGGAGAAAAAGCCACAAATTACATACATGAGCTCTTAAGATTTCCAAATAATCTTTGTTTAGCATCCAACTCATACTTAACTTTATCATTTTTCGCTCTTCGCGAATTCCCGCGAACGCTTAGCCTAAAAGTTAAGGAACAAGCTAGAGCTCAACACACTCGATCGAGTCAAAATTTATTCTTATTCTACCCAGCAGGAAATTCAGAATTGTGACAAAACACTTATTTTATTTTTGAAATTTTTTAAATTTTTTCATTTTTTTAAAATTTTGGTGGTAAAAACGGGATTACGTGAAAACAACGACTGCAGTCATAATCAAATCGATAGATCCCCCTATAGTAGAATTAAAAATTGTCCTTGATGTTTTAAGAAGGGTCTCTACGTAAATCCTAAGCCGTTCATTAAGTATGCTTAAAGATAAACGTTAGTCGATTAGATTAGGATATTGGATTTCCCAAATGAAGCTGAGGATTTAAAGCTCGAGTGTTCGAAGGACAAAACCGCGAGCACGAGAGGCTTCAAAAATCCAGGACAATCCTGGACAATCATAAAAAACACAAGCAAACGAGAATGGAAAGAGGCACACCATCTCACAACAAAAAACACTTATTCATTATTACATAATATAACTAGGATAAGCATGAGTTGCCTCCTACGAAGCGCTTGTTTAGGGTCACTAAGCTTGACCCAATCCCTGAATTCATTTATCCTTAGGGAAGGTTTAGAGATCCAGGACAACAAATTGTGGTACGTCCCCTCCAAAGTAATGCTTAATTATATGACTGTTCACCTTGAAATTTGGCCTGGAGTTTTGAGATAACTCAATGGTGCCATATGGAAAGACATGGGCAATGGTGAACGGTCCGCACCAACGGGATTTTAATTTTCCCGAGAACATCTTCAATCTAGAGTTAAAGAGGAGGACTTGATCACCGATGTTGAAAATGCGGTTTTTTTCTTGGAGTCATGGATTCTCTTTGTTTTCTCTTTATAGATTAAAGAGTTCTAATAGGCTTGATCACGAAATTTATTTAGTTCATTGAGTTAAACTTTTCGGTGATCACCAGCGGTCTCAAGGTTATAGTTTGCATGCTTCAAGGCCCAATAGGCTTTATGCTCGAGATCGATCGGTAGATGGCATGCCTTTCCGTACACAAGCTTGTATGCGGTACACCTGATGGGTGTTTTGTACACAGTACGGAAGGCCCAAAGTGCGTCATCTAATTTATCCGACCAAGAGGCATGGTTCTCGCCTACGGTCCTTTCAAGAATTCGTTTCAAGCCATGATTAGATACCTCAACTTGCCCACTTGTTTGTGGGTGATACGCGGTGGAGAGACGGTGAGTAACTCCGTATTTAAGCATGACCTTTGCAAACTGGTCATTGCAAAAATGGGTTCCGCGATCACTTATGATAGCACGAGGGGCACCAAATCGGGCGAAGAGAGATTTAAGAAATTTGCAAACAACTCGGGCGTCATAGGTGGGGAGCGCTTTCGCTTCAACCATTTCGACAAGTAGTCGACAGCCACGAGTATATATTTGTTCCCTCGTGAAGACATGAACGGCCCCATGAAATCGATGCCCCACACGTCAAAGATTTCGCAAACTTGGATGGAATTTTGAGGCATTTCATCACGCTGCGAAATTTTTCCTTGACGCTGACAAGTGTCACATCGGGTGACCAAGTCATGGGCATCTTTGTAAATCGTGGGCCAATAAAATTCTGAGTCAAAAACCTTTTTGGCGGTGTAGTTGGCATCGTAATGTCCGCACATATTTTGAACAAATAGGGGTCGTCCAAAAAGTAGTGTTTAACATCCTTGAAAAACTTGTTCTTTTGTTGGGACGACATCCCTTTAATATTGAAATTCCCTGCATGGTAATTTGCATAATCGGCAAACCACGGGGTACTTGAGTCACCACGAAAAGTCACCATATTAGGTGTCTCGAGAGGAAACTTTTCATTTACCTCCTTTGGGTCAAGCACATTTTCATAAGGATTTTCTAATCGGGAAAGATGATCGGCCGCGAGATTCATGGCTCCTTTTGTGTCAATTACTTTGAATGTGAACTCTTGAAGGAGGAGAACCCACCGGAGCAATCTCGCCTTGGAATTTTTCTTAGCAAAGAGATATTTTAGGGTGGAGTGATCCGTATACACTATGCTCTTGTTCAAGATGAGGTAAGACTGGAATTTTTCGAAAGCATACACCACGGCTAACATTTCTTTCTCCATTGTGGTGTAATGCAATTCCGCCTCGTTCATTGTTTTGCTAGCATAGTGTATAGGCATAAAATGTTTTTCATGACGTTGCCCCAAGACTGCACCTATGGCAAAGTCGCTTGCATCGCACATAAGCTCAAAGGGCAAATCTTAGTCTGGGGCAATCAAGATTGGAGCTTCGGTAAGTTTTTTCTTTAACGTTTCAAAAGCTTGAATGCATTCATTGGAGAAGATGAACGGAGTATTCTTCTCAAGAAGATGAGTCATCGGTCGGGAAATTTTGGAAAAATCCTTAATGAACCATCGGTAGAAACCGGCGTGACCGAGAAAACTCCGAACACCCTTAACGTTGGTGGGATGAGGTAACTTAACAATCTATTGACTTTGGCTTTATCAACCTCAATCCCATTTTTGGAAATCTTATGGCCAAGGATAATGCCTTCCTTAACCATAAAATGACTTTTTTCCCAATTTAGACAAAGATTGGTGTCTTCACACCTTTTGAGCATCTTGTCTACACGAGAGAGGCAATTTTCGAATGAATTCCTAAAGACCAAAAAGTCGTCCGTGAAGATTTCCATCATTTTTTCGATCATATCATGAAACATAGCCATCATGCACCTTTGGAACATGCCCGGTGCATTGCATAAGCCAAAAGGCATGCTACGGTAGGCGAACGTTCCATAAGGACACGTGAATGTGGTCTTTTCTTGATCATGAGGGTCAATGAGAATTTAAAAGTAACCCGAGAAACCATCGAGAAAACAATAGTACTTGTTTCCCGCTAATCTCTCTAGCATTTGATCCATAAACGGTAGTGGAAAGTGGTCTTTATGGGTGGCTTCATTTAACTTTCGGTAGTCAAGGCATACGCGCCATCCCATAACCAATCGAGTAGGAATTAACTCATTTTCATCATTTTTAACAACGGCAAAGCCACTTTTTTTCGGTACGTAATGTACGGGGCTTACCCAAGGACTATCCGAGATCGGGTAAATTAATCCGGCGTCAAGAAGTTTTTCAACCTCCTTTTTGATGACATCGTGGATTTTTGGATTCACTCGTCTTTGGTGTTGAACCGCCGGTTTGTAGTCCTCTTCCATTAGAATCTTATGAGTACAAAATTCCGGGTTAATGCCCTTAATGTCAGAGAGTTTCCAAGCGATGGCTCGCTTGTGTGACTTCAAAACCTTTATGAGAGCGGCTTTTTCCTCGACACTCAAGTCTTTAGCAATTATGACGGGCAACTTGTTGTCACCTTCCAAAAATGCGTATTCGAGATGAGGAGGTAAGTCCTTGAGTTCGACCTCGGGAGGTTCATCAATTGAAGATTTATCAGTTTTAGCTTCACAAACTTTAAGTTCTTTTCGAATTTTAGGCAAATAATTTCCTTGAGTAGGAGGAGGTAATGATGGATCATCATTGAGAAATGCTTCAAGAAGAAGAATGTCCCTCTCCGGGTCATAATAAGAGTGATCAACTTCCAGTGAAGTTGGATCATCTTCGAGAGCAAAGAAAGCGTCGACTTCCTCGAGAAGAAAATCACTATCCCCGAAGGGAGTGAGAGTCGGAGAAGAGGTAGAAACGATCGGGTCATAATAAGGAGTGGGATTGCCACTCGCGATCACATCGGAGAAACCGAGAACTTCTTGAGAATACTCCTCACAAGCCATTTCAATGACGTCGATTCGGTTCGCCGTCATATCATCGTAATTAGAGGAGTATCTCGAAGTTTGGTCAAGATTGAATGTTACGGCTTCTTTTCCAACACGAAGAGTTAATTCTCCTTCGTAAACATCAATCAAAGCACGTCCGGTCTTTAAGAAGGATCTCCCGAGAATTAGGGGAACTCGGGGATCGGCATCAAAGTCTACGACTACAAAGTCGGCCGGGAATTTGAACTTTCCTACTTTTAGGTAGACATCTTCGGCGATACCGATCGGTTGGGTAATCGAACGGTCTGCAAGTGACATACATGAGAGTGAGTTTCAGAAAAAGAAAGTTTTTTCCACATGGATAATGGCATGAGATTTATGCTAGCGCCAAGATGGGCCAAGGCTAAGCACTCATCCATTCTGGGAAAATCGCACGGTATGAGAAATTTGCGGGGGTCTCTAAGTTTTTCGGGTAACTTGTTGAGGATAACCGCCGAACAATGCTCATTCAAAGGAGTTCTAGCCATTTCACTTAATTTTTCTTTGTTTCCAATTAAAGCTTTAAGAGTCGAGGCAAATTTTGGCATAAGAATCAAAGCATCCGTGAGGCTAATTTCAAAACTCAAATCTTTAAAGATTTCATAGAATTTCTCAATTTGGTTGTTAGCTTTTTCACGGCGCCTTTCATCATTATGTCTCGAAGGATACGGAATTAACGGATTTGGGTTACGCATCAGAGCACTAACGGGAGCAACAACGGGCTCAGAATTTGGTACTTGAGGTTAAAATTGGACAACCAGAGGTTGGACGTCTTTGGTACTTCCGTTATTAGTAGGAGGCATCGTGTACTTTGTCACCTTGGTTTCACGTTCCACTACTTTAGGAGGAGAAGAAGAAGTAGTAGGAATCATGGGTCCTTGATAAGCAACACCGCTTCCGGTGGTAATACCCTTTAAATCTACCTTTGGGTTAGTAATGGTATTACTAGGGAGTGAACCCGATCTCGAAGTAGAAGCGGTATTGGAATTCAAGAATTTGGAAAGCATGTCCGTTAAATTGGTCATTTGATTTTGTTAGTTTTGATTTTGATTTTGCATATTTCTCATAACTGCATCATTAGCTTTGACGTAGTTTTGAAAAATCATCCTTCGATACACCTTGTGTTTGCGGAGCCAAAGCTTGGTAAGGTAGAGCTTGGGGAACCGGGGGTAGATTAATCGAGGGTCAATAAATTTGGCTTTGCTTGTAGTTATTCCCTCGGTTTTGGTTGTAATGGTTTTGGTTATTTCCTTGGTTTTGTTGAACGGGAGAAAAACCGAGAGGTCGAATTTGATTAGCAATCGGGGCTCGGTAATTGGTATTTCCATGATTGAAATTAGATGCGGCGGCTTGGGAAACATATTCTTGAATATTGTCACGATAAACGTTGCCATCGGTGGTCGGACAATTTGGTAAGAATGAGCACCACCGCAAGTAACACAACTTTCCTCGACCGCTTTTACGGGAGCGGGAGCTTGGGGTTGGTTTTTCTTATCGAGAAGTAAGGCTTTCACCATGTCTTTAAGTTCGGCAACATCAGGAGAAATACCGGCGGTAGAAGAGCTCGAACTCACTTTGGAAACAACCGGTTTGTTACTTGAATTACGAACTTTGGATTTGCTCTCGATGATTCTTAGGCAATCTCGGGGCATTTTATCCAAAAAGTTACCACCCGCGGCGGAATTCAACGAATCTTGATCATTAGAGTTCAAAGCATTATAGAAAGTATCGAGTTGATGTAATTCCGAAAATCCATAATGTGGGCATGCCCGAAGAAGATAGTTGAATCGGTCCCATGCCTCGTAAAAGGTTTCATCAAATCGTTGTTGAAATCTCGTGATTTCATTTCGAAGATTTGTTGTTTTGGAAGGAGGGAAGAATTTGTTGACGAATTTCGAAACAAGATCATCCCATGTGAGAATTGATCGAGGGGGTTCTTTTTCAAGCCAAATCCGGGCGGCACCCTCGAGGGAAAATGGGAAAAGCATAAGCTTAACCGACGTACTCGGGACGTTCGGGAACTTCATAGTAGAAGCGATCTTGTTGAAATAACGAATGTGAGCATGAGGGTCTACTTTTTCATGTCCAAAAAATTGTTTGTTTTGAACGAGGGTAAGCAATCCGTGCTTAAGCTCAAAGGGAACAACAATGGCATCCTCGTAACCCTCGGTGGGTGCTTCGAGCAATTGAGACATAGTACGATTATCAGCCATCGTAACTACGGGAGGAGCTTGATTTTCAATTGGTTCCACAAGGTTAAATGGTTCAACAAAAGTCGGTGGGACTTGTTGTTGTTGACGGTTAGAATTACGGGATTGAGAACGAGTGCGCATGCACTAAAATGTAAAATGAAAATTTATACTAATTTTTTTTTCTCTTTTTTATATATATATATACTAATAAAAGAAAAATCTTTTTGTATAGGAAAATAAACAAAATAACTTCACTCGGAAGGATCTTCAAACACAAATTGTCAAACGGCTCAACAATCGTATACAATCCTCCCCGTCAACAGCGCCAAAAACTGATTGAAATTGAGATTCAACCCTTAATATATAAAAAATATAATATATATATATATATATATATATATATATATATATATATATATATATATATATATATATATATATATATATATATAACAAGGATAAGAATTAAAAAATCTCAATTGTAGTAAACCGGGAGTATGATTCCCGGGTCGTTATCCCCAACGAGGAATGCTATTGAAAGTCGAGAGTCGTTTTGATAATCGAAGCTTGAATGGAACAAGATTATGATTGGATATCTAAAACTGTGGGAAAATTAAGGCAAACACTTAAAAACAATTAAGGCAAAACAAATTTTAACTAAAAACGCAAACCGGGAATCCTAAAAAGCGACCTAAAAACCCTAAATTATCAAAATTAAGTCCTAAAATGATCTTTTGGTTTTTATAAGTCTTAATTGACTAAAGTGCTAGAACAAAGAAACTTAGATCAAAAAGGAAGATGATTAGGGCTTAAAAACACTAAAAACGTGAACGAGATTCAATCCCGTTCTTTAAAAATCCAAATTTTGCAATTTTAATCCTACGAAAGCATATCTAATTTTTCTATGTCCTAAATGTTAAAAGAAAATTTTCTAAAAAAGAATTATATTTTTTTGACTTTTTTATAATTTTTTATGATTTAAAAACGATTTTAATGAAATTAAATGTTAAAAAATATTAAATTATTTAATAAAAATCTGAAAAAATTAGCAAAAGTGCATTGAACAATGAGGAATCTAATAAAAATAAGCTGGTGAAAACAGCTTATCAAATAAGCTGTAAAATAAGCTAAAAACGGCTTATAAGCCAAAATGGCTAAAACTACTATAAAAGATTAATTTTGCAAACTAAAATCAAAAAATTCCCCAGGGCAAGTGGTAGTGTGTGTGTTGTGTAAAACGTTTGGTGATAAGGGTAGAGGTCCCGGGTTCGAGCCTTGCTCACCTAAGGCTTCCCCTAATCCCAAATGTTTTTGTTTTTGGCATTTTTTTACAACTTTTTAAAGAGCTTAAAAATAAGCACTTTTTACAAAACCACTTTTTTTAACCCCAAATAAGCACTAAAATAAGCTAAGAAAGGCAGAATAAGCCTAAACTTCACTATGCCTTAAAAATGCTAACTGTTAAGTAAATTTAAGCACTAATAAGCAAACCACAAAGAGAAATAGGCTAAGGCAGATGATAAACTATACCTAAAAAGAAATTTTGAACAAAAATAAGCAACTTCAATAAGCTAGAATGGCAAAATAATCAATAGGCTATAAAACTTAGAAATTTTAAGCTAAAAGGCAAATAAGCTCAAATAAGCTCTAAACTAAAGAGAATAAGCTAAAATAGGCTTAAACTAACCTAATAAGCTATACTAAACCTATAATAAGCAAATGCAATAAACTATTAAGTCTAAATAAGCAAATAGCTTTTTGGCCAAAACTGATAAGCTAAAAGGCCAAAAGGGACTTTTTTAGCTTATTTTTAAGCTAGAGAACAGATCCTTATGGCTTAGTGGCTTATACCACTAAAAAGAATGGCCAAAAAGCTACAATAAGCAACAATGAAAAAACAGTTTAAAATTCAAATAAGCACTTAAAAAGCTTCATGAAAAAGCTATCTCACACTGTTTTGACACTTAAACAAATTTTTGCAAACTTAACAAAACACCAATTTTGAGCTTAAAAATAAGCAATCAAATAGATCCTTATGACTATATAACCTACAAACAGATTAAGCTTTGACCTCAAAGAGCTTATATCAACATTCAAAAGAGAGTTTGAAATTCAGAATAAGCCACAATAAGCATTTGAAAAAGCATTTTCTCAAACTTTTCAATACTTAGCAAATTTTTGACAGTTTTGGCAAAACACAAAAATGACAAATGCAGGCAATTAGACTTGATTCCTATCTAACTTTAACACATGCATAAACACAAAAAACATCACAAAACAACAATAAGCAAGATCACAATCAAATAAGCAATGAAATCAGTTATAAGCCAACAGTTTCAAACCACAAACTCTTAAAACATTAACAATGAGATTTAACACTTAAAAACTCAAACAAACTGAATTTTTGGACTAATTTAAGCTAAACTAAATTGACTCAATTGTCAAAATGCAATTTTGACCCAATTTGACCCATTAAAACAGTTAAACCAAACACCCCTTTAAACACTTAAAATGCCTTTTTTACTTGAAAACTTAAATTTTTTATGAACAAACCTTTAAGACCAGATATCTAACAAGCATAAGAAACAATATTAAGCATATTTCAATAACAAATAAGCACTCAAATAAGCTAAAGCCGATTATGCAATTTAATAAGCTATTTAAGACAGTTTATAAGGAAACTTTAACAAAATGATATCTAAACTATAAGCAGGCATAAATAAGCAATCAATAATACAAATAAGCATAAATAAGCAGCAATAAGCAAATAATAAGCACAATAAGCAGTTGAATAGTAAATAAGCTATAAATGGAAAAAGGAAATTTACAAAGGCCCTTGCTTAAAACAGGGCAAATGAGCTCAAAAGAGCTTATCTACTAGCTCTAGCTTATCAAAGATAAGCTAGTAGTGTCCATAAGCCCATCTAAATTTGGCTTATCATCTATTAAGCTGTGGTATTTGAGGGTGATACATTTTTTTATTTTTGTAAAATTTTCTTAAAAACTTTATATATAAATGAAAACAGTTTAACAATATGCTTAAATAAGGTCTTTTATAAGCTTAAGAAAGATTCTTGATAACTTTTAAACACAAATGAGTAAAACGGGTTTTAATCTAAAACTTTAAATTTCATTAATTCATAAAAAAAACATTACAATATTAAAAGGATTACACTAAAATAAGCTGAAAATTACAACTAGGTGAAAAAAGCTTAAGAAAACCTAACTGCCCTCAAGGGCTTACAAGTGAGCTTTATTTATACTAATCAAAAGAAGATTATAGGAGTGTGCTTTCTTTGTGAGAGCTCTTGCAGGTGTGTTTATTGTGTGAGAGTCTTCAAAGAGTCATCATAGCCATTGATATTGAGTAGTGTCCATGTCATGCCAACATAGCCCTTCATCTCTTGTCTTGATCATTGGACGAATGAGGATGCAAGGGATTGCCAAGGTGGCAATAAGTGGGATAAGTTTGGTCGATAAGGGGGAGAAGAAAGGGGAACAGTGTTGGGTTGTTATTTTGGCGGGTAGCGGAGACAAGGCAACTGAAAGGGATGTACAGTTGTTCTCGCTGTTTTTGAAAGTTTGGGAAATGGGCAAAACAAGCCCCTCAAGATGTATATTATCATTTCATGAATCCTCCTTGTACTTTACAAATTTAGTCCTTGAGGTTGGGTTGGTGTTTGCATCGTTAGTCCTTAAAGGACTAACGGTATAAAGGGTTAAGGGTGTTGTGTTAACCGGAGAGTTATAAAGGGGTTATATGGGCTAGTTGTTGGGCTGGTTATAAAAATAAAGGTGTTGGGCCTTTATTAAGGTTTAAGGTGTATAAAGTTTGTAAAGTATAAGTGGGCTGACCCGGGCCCACTAGGTGGGTACAGGTGGGCCTATTTTTAGCAATTTAGGTTTTTGGGTTCGGTTTTTGATGCTTTTTCTAATGCCACTTCTTGAGGTTGACTTTGACTTTGACTTTTTCGTTGACTTTGATTTTGCCTTTTCTACTTCTCACGGTCTTTCCGTTCTCGTGCTCGGTTTTGTCGTTTTGGCTTCGATTTTTGTCCTTTTCTTGGATATCCATTATCTGCATAATACAAATGCAAAACATATAAATATAATGTATTTTTGGTATGTTTTTAGTCATTTAAATCCGTTTTTAGTGGTCAAAGGTATGTGTAATTAAACACATACCATTGCCCATTCTCAAACAAGGTGAATATAAGATGTGGAGACAAAGAATAAAGCAATACTTTCAAGTTCAAGACTATGCTCTATGGGATGTCATAGAGAATGGCAACTCTTTCAAACCAACAGCACAAACAACAGCAAATGTTGATGGTACTTCTACTTCTATGATACAGGTCCTGTTACTACTAAAGAGAAGGCCCAAAAGAATAATGATATAAAAGAAAGAAGTATGTTGCTGATGGCACTTCCCAATGAACATTAACTGAAATTCAATCAATATAAGGATGTCAAGACTTTGTTTGATGTCATAAAAACAAGATTTGGTGGTAATGATGCCACAAGGAAGACTCAAAAGACACTTCTGAAGCAGATGTATGAGAACTTCAATGCTCCAAACACAGAGTCACTTGACTCTATTTTTAACAGGCTTTAGAAAATTGTTAGCCAGTTGGCCATCTTGGGTGAAAACATTTCTCAAGAAGATCTTAACTTAAAATTTTTAAGAATTCTGCCTTCTGAATGGAACACTCATGTAGCGGCCTGGAGGAATAAATCAGATCTTGACACAATAAGCATTGATGATCTCTACCATAACTTCAAGATTGTTGAACAAGAGGTCAAAAAAAACTGTAACATCAAGCTCAAACTCAAACTCAAACTCTCAGAACATAGCCTTTGTGTCATCTCCTAACAGTATCAATAAAGTTAATACTGCCAATGTTTAAGTTAGTACTACTGATACTCTAGATAGTACTGCTAACTTAAGTGATGCCACTGTCTATGCGGTTTTGGCAAATCAACCAAACGGGTCTCAACTTGTTCATGAAGACCTTGAACAAATCCATAAATATAACCTAGAAGAAATGGATTTGAAGTAGCAGTTAGCTTTACTGAGCATGAGAGCAAGAAGGTATTTCCAGAGAACTGGTAAGAAGATCACTATCAATGGGAGTGATACTGCTGGATATGATAAGTCCAAGGTAGAATGTTTCAACTGTCATAAGATGAGACATTTTGCAAGGGAATGCAGAGGTCCTAGGAATCAAGATAATAGGAACAGGAATCAAGACAGCTCAAGAAGGACTGTGAATGTGGAAGAAACTTCTTCCAAAGCTATGGTGGCTATTGATGGAGCTGGTTTTGATTGGAGCTTTATGGCAGATGAGGAAGTACCTACCAACATGGCTCTTATGGCTTTCTCAGACTCAGAGGTATATAATGACAAAACTTGTACTAACACCTGTCTTAAAAGCTTTGAAACTCTTAAAACTCAATATGATAATTTAAGAATAGAGTTTAATAAATCTGAGTTTAATCTAGCTACCTATAAAAGAGGTTTAGCATCTGTAGAAGAACAACTTGTCTTTTACAAGAAAAATGAGGTTATGTTTTGTGACCAAATTGCTGTTCTAAAAAGAGATACCTCATTTAAAGACTCAGAAATCAATGCTCTTAAAAGTGAGATAGAGAAGCTTAAGAAAGAAAAAGAGAGCAATCAGATTAAAATTGACAAATTTGAAAATGCTTCTAAGAGCTTAGATAAATTAATAGGGAGTCAAATATCTGATAACAGTAGAAAAGGTGTGGGGTTTGTAAGCTATAATGTTGTTCCACCTCCACCTACAGGCTTATTTGCACCCCCAACTATTGATTTGTCCAACTCTGGTCTTGAGGAGTTCCAACAACCTGAGTTTGAAGGCTATGGACCTAAGGCCAGTAAGAGTGTCTGTAAAGATACCTCTAATGAGGTTAAGAAAACTCCTGATGCCCCATTGGGTAAGAAGTTGGTGTCAGAAAAAGAGAAGTAAACTATTTTTTTCCTACTAAGATAGAATATGTCAAACAACAAGAAAAACCAGCTAGGAAACTAGTTAAGTATGCAAAGACGTAGGGGAATCAAAGAAACTGGAATAATCTTAAATCCCAACAGCTAGGAGTTGATTTTGTGATGTATAATAAAGCATGTTCTGTTTGTGGAAGCTTTGCCCATGTGCAGGCTCACTACAATTACCATCAAAGGGAAGGGATGGTAAATGGGAATAATTATACAAGGGTAAATTATAACTATTCAGCTAAACATACTCACCTTAACTCTCACAGGAACATGACTCCCAGAGCAGTTTTAATGAAAACTGGCCTAAAACCACTTAATACTGCTAGGCCTGTTAATACTGCTCATCCTAAAACTATAGTTTATAGTGCTAGACCAATGTCATGTTTTTCAAAATTAGCACAATCAACTGTAAAGAGGCCCTATCAATCAAGAACAGCATTAACTAACAAAAACTTTAACCAAAAAGTTAATACTGCTAAGGAAAAAGTTTATACTGCTAAGCCAAAAGCAGTTAATACTGCTAGGCCAACTTCAGCAGTAGTTAATGCTGTCAGGGAAAATCAGGTTAATGTTGTTAAGGCCTCAGCATGTTGGGTTTGGAGACCTACCAAACTTAACAGTGCATCAATTACTTTCAAGAGACAAAATTATATTGATGCACGAGGCAGATCTAAGTCAGTAATGGCTTGGGTCCCCAAAGGAAACTAATTTCCTTATCTTTATGTGCAGGTTCATTCATAAAAATAAGATCAAGGATATGTTGATAGTGGATGCTCTAGGCATATGACAAGCAACATGTCCTATCTCTCAGACTTTAAGATTTGATTGGCGGATTTTGTTACATTAGGAGAGAGGAGCTAGATGAGGAAGAATTACTGGGTAAAGGAACTCTTAAAACTGGTAAGCTTGATTTTGAGGATGTATACTTTGTCAAAGGTGTTACAGTTTAACCTTTTTAGAGTTCAAGTGTGTGACAAAAAGAACAGTGTTCTTTTTACTGACACTGCATGCTTTTTCTGGTCTCCGGATTTTAACGTTACCTGATGAAAGTCAAGTTTTACTAAAGTTCCTAGAAGAAAATTGTTACAGTGTTAATACGAAAAAATATTGTTCAAAAAGAGCTTAACCTGTAGCCTGGTTGCAAAGGCACATTTGATGAATCAATGCTATGGCATAGGATGTTTGGTCATATAAACTTTAAAACTATAAATAAACTGGTTATGGATAATCTTGTGAGGGGATTACCTACAAAACATTTTGAAAATAACCAAACTTGTGTTGCTTGCCTTAAGGGAAAACAACACAAAGCCTCTTGCAAGTCCAAGATCCAGAACTCTATTACTCAGCCTTTATTCATGTTGCATATGGACTTGTTTGGTCCAACTTTTATGAGCAGCTTAATAAATAAGAAATATTGTCTTGTGGTCACTGATGATTATAGTAGATTCACTTAGGTTTTATTTTTAGCCTCTAAAGATGAGACTAGTGGCCTCCTTAAGAACTTTATAACTGAGATAGAAAATCTAGTTGATAAGAAAGTAAAAATAATCAGATGTGACAATGGGACAGAGTTTAAGAATAGAGTTATGAATGAGTTTTGTGAAAAGAAAGGCATTAAGAGGGAATTTAGTATAGCTAGAACTCCTCAGACAAAATGGTGTGCTGAAGGAGAATAGGACATAATTGAAGCTTCTAGAAAACCATGTTAGCTCGACTTCTAAGTTACCTACTACATTTTGGGCTGAAGCAGTTAATACTGCTTGTTATGTATATAATAGGGTAATTATAGTTAAGCCTCATAACAAGACCCCTTATGAATTGTTTAGAGGTAGAACTCCTGCTCTAAGCTTCATGAGACCATTTGGGTGTCATGTTACCATCCTTAATACCTTCGATCATCTTGGCAAGTTTGATGGAAAATCTGATGATGGTTTCTTTGTTGGATACTCATTGACTAGTAAGGCTTTTAGAGTATACAACATTAGAACTAGGAAAGTAGATGAAAACTTACACATTAGGTTCTTGGAGAATAAACCTATTATTACAGGTGATGGTCCAAAGTGGCTGTTTGATATTGATAGTCTAACAAAATTAATGAATTGTGTGCCAGTTGTTGCAGGTACAAACTCTAATGATTTTGCAGGTTCAGAACAAAGTAATGGTGCAGGTCACACTAACAAAGAGACTGAATTTAGCCAAGACTACATTGTGATGCCATTGTGGAAAGATAGTTCAATGTTTGATTCTTCTTCAAAGAATTCTTGTGATGATGAACCACAACCTTATAGTAATGCTAAAAAGAAAGATGATGAAGGTGTAAGTAAAGCAAGTGGATTTAGTGATCAAGAGCAACCTGAAAGTAGTACTCTAAATATTAATACTGCTGGGCCAAGTATTAATACTACTAGTGCAAATTCTAAAACTGGTAGTCTAAATATTAATACTGTTAGTCCAACTGTTATTACTACAAGGTCAAATCGCTCTCAAAATGTATCTGACATGTTTTCTTTGGGAAGAAATGCTACACTTGAAGCCATACATGCTGATTTATTTGGTGATGAAACAGAAATGGATATGAGCAACCTTACTACCTCATATCAAGTTCTTACTACTCTAAATACAAGAATCCATAAAGATCATTCACTTGATCATGCGATTGGTGATATATAATCTGGTGTATAGACAAGGGGAATGACAAAGAATACGAACATGGGTTCATTAGTGTTGTTTATGAAGGGAAAACTCATGAAGACCTTCATACTTGTCTGTTTGTTTATTTCCTATCCCAGGAAGAACCAAAAAGAATTGCCAAAGCTCTAAGTAATCCATCTTGGGTAGAAGCAATGCAGGAGGATCTTTTATAGTTTAAACTATAAAAGGTTTGGATACTAGTAGATTTTCCTAAAGGTAAGAGAGCTATTGGTACAAAATGGATAGTCAGGAACAAGAAAGATGAGAGAGGCATAGTAACAAGGAACAAAGCAAGGCTAGTTGCCCAGGGATATACTTAAGAAGAAGGTATAGATTATGATGAAGTTTTTGCTCCTGTGGCTAGAATTGTGGCAATAAGGTTGTTCTTAGCTTATGCTTCATTCATGAGCTTCATGGTATATCAGATGGATGTGAAGAGTGCTTTCCTTTATGGTACAATTGAAGAGGAGTTATATGTGTGTCAACCTCTAGGATTTGAAGATCCTGACTATCCTAACAAAGTTTACTAAGTGGTGAAAGCACTGTATGGTTTGTATCAAGCTCTAAGAGCCTAGTATGGAACCTTGGCCAAGTATTTATTGGACAATAGGTTTCAAAGAGGAAAGATAGATCAGAACTTATTTATCAAGAAGAAAAAAGGAGATATTTTGCTTATACATGTCTATGTTGATGACATTATCTTTGGCTCTACAAACAAGGAGTTGTGTACTGAATTTGAAAAACTGATGCATGACAAGTTTCAGATAAGTTCTATGGGAGAACTTAATTTCTTCTTAGGTTTGCAAGTGAAGCAAAGAGAAGATGGGATATTTATTAGTTAGGATAAATATGTAGCTGAGATATTAAAGAAGTTTGGTTTCACAGATGTTAGGACAACTAGCACCCTAATGGATACAGAAAAGCCTTTGCTTAAGGACTCAGATGGTGATGATGTTGATGTTCATCTCTATAGATCAATGATTAGATCATTGATGTATCTTACATCATCTAGACCAGACATTATGTTTGCAGTATGTACATGTACCAGATTCCAAGTTACACCTAAAGTTTCACACTCACATGTTGTAAAAAGGATTTTTAGGTATCTAAAAGGCCAACCAAAACTGGGCCATTGGTATCCTATAAATTCTCCCTTTGATCTGGTGGCATATTCTGATAGTGACTATGTTGGAGCAAGCTTAGATAGGAAATCAACAACAGGAGGTTGTCAGTTCCTAGGGTGCAGATTGATATCATGGCAGTGCAAGAAGCAAACTGTGGTTGTCACCTCCTCTACTAAAGCTGAATATATAGCTGCTGCTAGTTGATGTGGGCAAGTACTCTGGATTTAGAATCAAATGTTAGATTATGGGTATAATTTTATGCACACCATGATTAATATTGACAATAACAGTACTATATGTATGGTTAAGAATCCTGTTTCACATACTAAAACAAAACACATTGAGATTAGATATCATTTTATAAGAGACTGCTATGATAAAAAGTTAATTCAAGTGGTTAAAATCCACACAGATCACAATTTTGCAGACTTACTTACAAAAGCTTTAGATGTTGGAAGGTTTCAGTACTTGGTTGCAAGTATTGGAATGCTAAATCCTTAGAATTTTAATCTCCTTGTGTCTTTGTAATGTTTGTACAAGATTAGTACTGTTAGTTTTGTAAATTAGTACTGCTAAGTATAATTAGTACTGCTAAGTATAATTAGTACTGCTAGTTATACTTAAGACTGCTAGTTAAAACTGTTAGTCATAATTAATACTGTTATGAAGAAAATTCTTTGGATTGTGTTTTCTTGGTTTTGGACTAACATTTGCAGGATAAGCATATTGAGTACCTCTTATTGAATTGAGGGGAGGCTAATGATGTCAATATGCAGTCAAGAATGGATGGAAGGACATATAACATCAAACAAAAGTGTGTGATGAGTCAAACAACTAGGCAAATCAAAAGAGGTCGGGACATAAAGATACCTCAGTCTAGTGGTCCCCCTAAAAAGGTTGGTGATGAGGCTGTCCATAAGGAGTTGGGTGATAGAATGGAAAGGGCTACCACTACTGCTTCTAGCAAAACATTGGTAACATCAATAGTACCAAATCCATGGCAACACTTAATGAGCCAAGTCCTTAGGGAACTGGTTCAGGTAGTGGTCCCAGGTGCCAAGATACCATATTAGGGGTGTAGATGCTCAAACTAGGTTTGAGACTACATTTAAATAGTCTAATGATCCACCTCTCTCAAGAGTTAACACACTTGGAAGTGGGGAGGATAGTATGAAACTAATAGATTTGATGGAACATTGTACAAAACTGTCTGAATTGGTGAGAAAAAGAAATGAGAGATATAGTGAGCTAAAAAACAGAAAGAGAGATTATGAGAATCCAAATTTATGGTGGCAATGCTTGTTGGAACAGAATTAGAGTTGATACTGCTAAGCATAAACTTAACACTGCCAGTATTAAGTTAGTACTGCCAGGCATACCTTAATACTGCTGGGTAAAGTTAATATGGTTAGGCTTAAAGCTAGTACTGTTAGGCTAAAATTAGTACTGGTGGGTGATCGTTAGTACTGTTTGAGGCATAACATAATTTCCTTAATTAAATATAGCCGTTGCAAAATTTCTGCCAACTACTAAGCCTATAGGTTTGACTAATTTGGAGAAGTCCTGATCTTTCTATAAAATCATAAGCTTCTTCAAGATAAGAACAAATTTCATTCAGTCGGTAAATCAAAACCCTAAGCGCTCTCTATATAATCTCAATTAACCTTGTCAAGCTCACATACTCTCATATACAAACATATCCCAGAACCCTAATAAACTCTTCCTACTCAACAATGGCAAATTTGAAATTCTGTAACAAGCACAACATGGTTGCTTACTTACAAAAGTCCGAAGGAAGTGAAAGTTTTCATCAGATAGTAGATTTTCTCACTGCAAGTCATATTAGGTATGCCCTCACTAAGAGTCCTACTATCTATGTTTCTCTCATAGAACAGTTTTGGCAAACTGCTACTGTAAGTACTCTTGAGAATGGAGACATGGAAATCAATGCTACAATAGATGGAAAAATCAAGACTGTTTCTGAGGCATCTATTAGAAGACATCTTAAGTTAGAAGATTCTGATGGTATTAGTGATTTACCCACTACAACGATTTTTGAGCAACTTGCTCTAATAGGGTATGTGTCCAATTTTGATAAATTAACTTTCAAAAGGGACATTTCTCCCCTCAGTGGAAATTTTTGATTCATACCATCCTTCACTGTTTAAGTTCCAAGAAAACTGCTTGGGAACAATTTAGTAGCAATATAGAAACTACTATCATTTGCTTGGCCACAAACAGAACCTTTAGTTTTTCCAAATTGATTTTTAATGGCATGGTGAAAAACCTGGAAAGTAACTCTAAATTTTTTATGTATCCAAGATTTATACAAATCTTTTTGAACAAGCAAAAGAGACTGCTTCTACCTCACCAAAGAACCTATATTGCTCCTTCCCTTACCCCAAAACTATTTAGCAATATGAAAAGGGCTTCAAAGGGATATACTGGGGGTGGATACTCCATTGTTTCAAACAATGCTTGTTCATAGTCAGATATTACAGGGTAAAGGATCAACAATCCCAATTGAGTCCCATCACACACCCACAGTTACTCTATCAACCTCACAACCACATCATTCACCAACACTTAGGGATTTTATCAGACAGTAAATGGAGGTTCCTCAGCCTAGTTCTCCTACTCAGACCCATGTAGCAAATAAGGCTGCATCTACATGTGTGAATGATAGACATGGAGGGGCTGCCACTACTGTCTCTAGCTTAGAAGCAGGACAGGGCAGTCGTAACATACATAAGACCCCTACCATGCCCCATGATTCACCTCTCCTAAGAGTTCACACACTAGGAAGTAATAAGGGCAGAATGCAACCTAATGAATTGATGGAATTGGTTACAAAATTATCAGACAGAGTTGCAGTTTTGGAGAATGACTTGAAGTAGACAAAGAAAACCTATAGTGCTGCTTTTACCAAACTTATCAAAAAGGTCAAGACTTTGGAGAAAACTATCAAGTCAAGCAAAGCTAGAAGAAGAGCTCAATTTGTTGTATCTAATGATGAAGAAGATGATTCTTTCAATCAGGGGAGGAAAATTACTAAAATTGATGAAGACCCTGATATTTCCCTGGTACAATAGATGATTCATCATGATGCACAGACTTAGGGGAGGCTAGAGTATGATATGAAACCTAATTTTGAGTTTACTGCTCCTGAATAGGTTTATACTGCTGAGCCAAATATTAGTACTGCTAATGTACCAGTTAGTAATGGTGGTGCAGAAGTTAGTATTGTTGCTGAAAGTTTAGTATACATCAGTAGGAGTGCAGCAAAGAGAAAAGACAAGGGTAAAGCTATAATGGAGGAATCTAAGCCTACACATAGACCAAGACTAAAATACAGCAAGAACAAGAAAGGCTTAGGTTTGAAGAAGCACAAAGATTACAAGAACAATTTGATGAAAAAGAGAGGTAGATGATTGCCAGTGTTCATAAAGAAGCAAGTACTTTAAAACCTAAAGAATATGATAACATGAAAGCTCAAATTGAAGCTGATGAAGAGCTAGCTTTTAGGTTCCAAGCAGAAGAAAGAGAAGGATACTCTAAAGCTGACAAAGCAAAATTGCTTGTAAAGCTTATAAATGAAAGAAAGAGACAATTTGCGCAATAAAGAGCTCACCAAAGGAGGAACAAACCTCTCACACGGGCTCAACAAAGGTCTTATATGTGTAACTATGTCAAGCATATGGGAAGTCATACACTACAGCAGTTGAGAGGATACTCTTTTGATGAAATCAAACTTGTATTTAAAGCAACAGTGAAGAGGGTAAATACTTTTACTCCAACGGAGAGTGATGATACAGTTCCTAAAGTTGTAGCTGGAAGTTCAAAGAGAAGTGAAGAAGAAGAACTTGGTGAAGAAAGTTCAAATAGATAAAAGATATGAGAAGGATCATAACCAGCTGAAGAATAAAAAGATAAAGAATCAGATGATCTGTC
>BQNB010006166.1:0-53963 GCA_026074375.1 Tanacetum coccineum | reverse complement strand
ATCCATTCTAAGCATAACTAAACTCATCAACAGATAAATATATTAACATAAACACAAAATTAGCCAGTTTGTAACTAAAATAACTATAAACCGCTTATCAATAAATGAAAGGAAATCACTAATAAACACATAATTCACCTAAATTCAAACCGAAAGCCTAACAACATAGAGAGAATTATAAGAAATTATATAGCTAACTGACCGGAAGAAGGTAGATGACGTGTGAAATATGTACGGAAAAGAAGAATCCGGTTAATCGGAGGAGGTAGGTCCGGTGGATGGAAGAGATAACATATATGTATGGGATTGGTGAGTGGTTATTATTATATTATCTCTTTTTGTTTGTTTGTTACTTTAGATGGACTAACTACGTACATGAATAATATTTGTACACGCAACTTCATTGCTTTTCATATTTACTACTCAAATTTTTATCGTAAATAGGGGCAATTCGTATATACTCATATTTTCATATTTGCATATTTCTGAAAATATATATATTACAAAGTGTGTTTGGTTGAGAGCTTTTTAAAAACATTTAACATTATTATTATAAAGCTTATTTGAAAGAGAAAAAATCAACAAGAAATGAATCTTCTTTTTCCATCGCCTAAAGTCATGCCCCTCAAACTTGTCCAATTTCCCAAAGTTCATCATCATATCCTTCACCGTATTTCTAGGCATGATCACAACAAATACTTTATACATTTGTTAGAGAATTAGGGTGTGTGTGATGATCCTGGATAACTCTTTATATCGTGTAATGATATTCCACTTTCCGTATAAAGTATTTTGACCCTATCAAGATACCTGGGTTGCACGAAATCTCTATCGGGATAATATAAAGAGTATACAATTTATGTTCTAGGCACAAGAAGCATAAATCAAGAACAATGAAGAATTTGTATGGAAAATTCATGTGTTTTTCTGTGTGTATAGACCAAGTATGTTCCTATGTATCATATACAGGAAAATAAGACGGTTACGGGAAGTTAAAGTTGGTTAAAACCGAATTTAACCAACCTTCTGACACACTTGTTACGGTGTAACCATTTTGGTTACAGCGTAACCAACTTCATGTCATACTTGTTACGGCGTAACCATTTGGTTACAGCGTAACCATTTGGTTACAGCGTAACCAACTTCATATCTTACTTGTTACTGCGTAACCATTTTGGTTACAGTGTAACCATTATTTTGGTTACGGTGTAACAACCTCCTGATAGATTACATGTTAGCTCAACAAGCGTGTACTCCACACTCCCCTAACTTGTTACCGAGCCAAATATGAAACCTCATTGGTCTCCAGTAAATCACCATTACGACAAATGGCTTGATGACATTAAAATCACCAACAAATCCCCTCCATTTTAGTGTAATCCTTGATTGACTAAAACATATATAAAGATATATGCAAACATGTTATAACAACCACAACGAAACAAACAAATGCATAAATGAAAATGTCTTGCGATTGAATTTTCACCTTAGTATAATACACATTTCAAATATTTGAAAATCGGGGTGTCGTAACGATTGAACCCGTCAATCCATTTGAATACCTGAAGATATTATACACATTTGTTTCTACAACACTTTAAAGTTCATTTACTTGATACTTTACAAGCCATGTGTCCTAATCCATTGATGAACATATAGAAAGCTAATTCCAAGCTTCTTGAAGCGGCTAAACTTCATGTTCACATAGGTGGTCCCTTTAGATCTTGCACCTGCATTGCAATTTTTCAAAAGAACCATTAAGAAGGTAAACTTCAACCTAACCATCACTTGCAGGTCTGAACACATACCTCGGGAAGATAAAACTTGTGTTCCAATCTCTAGCTATGAGCTTTCCACATTGAATTCAGCTTCTAACGTTGTATTAGAAAGGAATTGGGTATCTCATAGGTAGTAGATTTATTTGGACTTTAATCCCATCCCTTTAACTGACTTATTTACCAAGTCCCTAGCTAGACCCTTCGTCAAGTGGTCAGCTAAATTATGTTGTGTTCGAACAAACTCAATAGAAATCACACCATTCCTGATTAGTTCCCTCACCATACTATGTCTAACACCTAAGTGTCTAGACTTCCCATTATATATCTGACTATATGCCCTAGCCATCGTGGGAGCACTATCACATCGGATAGATATTGGTGCTATTGGTTTCGGCCAAATTGGAATCTCATATATCAAGTTTCTTAGCCATTCTACTTCCTTACCGGCAGCAGCCAATGCTACAAACTCAAATTCCATAGTCGAACAAGTGATCCATGAAATGGCACCTCCCCCAAGAAAAAACACCCATCCACTTGTAGAAAATAAATCTTCAACATGATTTATCCAACTAGCATCTGAATAGCCTTTTAACACGAAGGATATCCAACATATGATAAACCATAATCCTTAGTACCTCTCAAGTACTTAAACACTCTTGTTATTGCTTTCCAATGCTGTCTACTAGGATTACTAGTAAACATACTCAATCTACCAACAGCATAAGCAATATCAGGTCTAGTACTTGTCAGAGCATACATCAAGCAGCCAATAGCTCTTGAGTATTCGAGCTGATCCACAGGTTTACTTGTATTAGGCTTAAGCTTTTCTACCGGATCCATGGGAGTACTCATCGGAGAACAATCTTCACGATTAAACTTCTTGAGTATTTTCTTAATATAGCGAGATTATGTAATGACAATCCCCTTAGCCTCACGTTTAATCCTTATACCAAGAATAACGTCTGCTTCTCCCATATCTTTCATTGAGAATTTTGATGACAAAAACTTCTTAGTTTTATCAACTTGATTTTGGTCAGTTTTGAAAATCAACATGTCATCAACATATAAGCAAATTATGACACCTTTACCGGAGCTATCAAATTTGATATATACACACTTGTCGGATTGGTTTAAGTGAAAACCACTTGACAACACAACCTCATCAAACTTTTTATGCCACTGTTTAGGTGCTTGTTTCAGCCCATACAATGACTTAACCAACTTACACACCTTATGCTCATTACCTGACATAACAAATCCTTCCGGTTGCTTCATATACACCTCTTCATCTAAATCACCATTCAAGAGTGTTGTTTTGACATCCATTTGATGGATCACTAGATTGTGAATAGCAGCCAAAGCTAATAACAATCTAATAGTAGTGATATGAGCAACTGGTGCATAGGTATCGAAGTAATCGATTCCTTCATTTTGTCTAAAACCTTGAATTACCAATCGAGCTTTAAACTTGTCAATTGTACCATCAACTTTCATCTTCCTTTTGAAGATCCATTTGCAACCTAAAGGTTTGTAACCAGGGGGTAAATCAGATAAGACCCAAGTATTATTTTCCATAATAGAGCCAATCTCATCATCAATAGCTTCTTTCCAGAAAGCATCATCACGAGATTGCATAGCTTCATTATAGGTTCTAGGATCCTCCTCTATGCTAAAGCAGTAAGAGTATTGTGATCCAACTTGATCTCTTGATCCCTCAACTAAATATAGCTGAAAATCAGAACCATATGATTTAGCTTTTCGAACTCTTTTACCTTTACGAGGTTCAGGAATCTCACTTGGTACATCATCAGAATGATCATCCCTTTGAGATTCAACCGAATTTGGTATAACATCCTTTGGTCTAGGTATTGAAGAGAAACGGTTCTCATCAAATATTGCATCTCTTGATTCTATAATTGAGTTTATAGAAACAGATTCATTAGGTTCAATAACATAGAACCTATATGCCTTGGAATGCTCAGCATATCCAACAAAGATGCAATCAATACCCTTTTCACCCAAAGTTTTCCTTTTCGGATCAGGTAGCCTAACAACGGCTCTACAACCCCAAACTCGCAAAAATGACAAGTTGGGTCGTTTCTTATACCAAAGTTCATATGGGGTAGTCTTGTTCCTTTTATTAGGAACCCTATTCAATAAATAGCAAGCCGTTAACATGGCTTCTCCCTAGAACCCCTCACTCAAACCCGAGTAAGATAACATGGAATTAACCATTTCCTTAAGAGCTCTATTTTTCCTTTCAGCCACACCATTTTGCTGTGGTGTGTAAGGAGCTGTAGTTTCATGAATGATTCCTACAGATTGGAAAAATACAGGATCATAATATTCACCACCTCTATCCGTGCGTAAGGTTTTAATTAAGTCATTTTGTTGCAATTCAACTTCAGTTTTATAAATTCTAAATTTATCAAGGGCTTCATCCTTAGCATGTAGCAAGTAAACATAGCAAAACCTAGAGTAGAGGTGGCTATTTTAGACCCAATGGTTAAATTTGGGTCTAGATGGTTAATTTTTTTTAGTGAGGAGGTTTAATTGGGTTTTGTTAAAAACTATAGTTGGGTCTAGATGGGTTTCATTTATCTCATCAAAAAATTAGATGGGTTTTGATATGTGCTAAAACACACATCATTTGTACCCCAGAAAATGCTAATAAACGGACTAAAACACTAAAATATGGATAAATATGTTGCAAATATGTTTGTATTGTATTTTTATGTCTTACATGTACAAAGGATTGAAAACAAAGCAAAAACGGTAATTTTTAGGTGACTTTCGACGACGTTTTCACGTTTATCGAGGTCGAAACGAAGTCATTAATATTCCTCGATCACACCGTTGGAAAGAGCATGAAATTACGAGTCTAACGGTACCGGCCTTTCATATTTGAACCTTTTTATTTTGAACAATTTTCGTACATGTTTGAACCTTTAATACTAGTATAATTGAACCTGGCCAATAAAGGGTTATATATTAATTTCCGTATAATATTATTGAAACCATGCCTAGCACAGTTGGTAAAGTGTGTGGCTTAGGGTTTCATCCGAGAGGTCGTGGGTTCGATTCATGCAGGAGGGTTATAATCCCCTCCACGCCACGTCAGCTGCCACGCTGGCTGACACGTGGCACCACGTGGCATGCCACTGGCGGTCAACTACAGTTGACCGGTGGTCCGGCGGTGGTCCGCCGCCGTTGACCGTCGTTGGCCACCGTTGACTGTCGCCGTTGACCGGTTGTGGCTCCGGTGACGGTGGGGGAACAGTATCGTGCCATGTGGCACCACTCAGGTGGTGACACGTGGCCTACTAATCATTGTATGCGGGTGTGGCAGGTACGAGGTATTGTACACGTCAGTACCAGGCGGCGGCTGGCCAATCAGAGCATGACACGTGTCCAAAACGCGTGATTCGAGGGTGCCAGGCGTGTGTCAGTCCGAGGTTGTCATGTGGAGATCCAAGGCAATAATGAGGCGGTTGGTGGAGAGCAAAAAGACTATAATACCCTATAGATCTTGCAATATTAAGGGGAGGATGACCCTAAATGAACGAAAATGCCCCTCCCACTTGGAGGCTATAAAAAACAGACGATGTGCATCTCATTTGGAGTGAGTTTATAAGTTTATTTTATATAGTAGTAGGTGTAGATTTAGGAGTAGTGTAGTATAATTTTTAGCTTATTGTAAAAGCTTTTATAGCTTATTTAGCTTATTGTAATCAAGATTTTGAGATAATTATATAAGATGTTTGAGGTTGGGTTTTTATTAAATTGCTTATTATTCTTAATGCTTCTTTCTTATGCTTATTCCTCCTACTCTTTCTTTTTCTTATGCTTATTTCCAAATAAGCTCATGCTTATAGCTTATTTTTGGATCCCATCTCTTAAGCTCTTATTCTAATAAGCTACTTCCATAGCTTATTTAGACTAGCTTATTTTATATTGTTTTCGATTTAAGAGCTTATTTTAGCTTATTTTCCGACTTATTATAATTCAAACTTATTTTTTACTTCTTATATAGATCTAATCCTTAATCATACCCGATCCGAGTTCACTTGATTGAACATCTTAGTTTCGGGTGGATTAGATCTAAAAATAATAGATCTTATATTTTTAGCTTAATTTTCTAGCATAAAGTTTGTTGCTTTTTAATTCTAGCTTATTTTTCTTAGATCTAAATATTTAAATATACCAAAAAAGAAAAAAAAAAAAACGATCCGAGTTCACTATGATTGAACACCCTTAGTTTCGGGTAGATTTTAATCTAAAGTTTTTTCATCTTTTTATTAGCTTATTGCTTTTAGAATAAATTCTAAATAGCTTTTGTGTTATCTCATCTTTTTCTCTTTTCTTGTCTTTACTTTTTCAAAAGTGCTTATTGTTTGATTAAGCTCGATTCGAATGTTAAAAAGGGTGTCATGAGTCTCCTACTCGACTTATTCATTAAGTCTTGAGCACCTTTATCTTCGAGAGCTTATTATTTAGCTTATTTAGCACATAAAGATCTAAACTTTTACTAGTTATCTTAAATCTTAATTAAGCTAGGCTGTATCTCAAAGGGTATTTGTAGCTTATTTGAGAAGTGGCTTATTTATAAGCTTTTATTCTTTATCCTTTCTTCGAAAAAGCCTTGATAGCTTTTTAGCTTATTCTAGTTTTTATTTCAAAAGTAGCTTTTTATATATATATAGATTTAATCTAGTTTTATTTTTACAAAAATTAGTTTTCTAAATAGCTTATTTTTCTAAAAAGTTTTCATCTTATTAGCTTATTTTGTCTTAATTTTTCATGTCTTATTTCTTATTCCATCCTTCTTCATCTTAGGTCGGAGCTTAAAGGTCTTATAAGGTTGATAAATATATATAGTTTTTATCTTTATAGTTTTTATGAAAGTAATTAGTAGATAAAGTTGACACCTTTATTTGCTAATTAGTGAAGTAGAGCTTAAAATTGATAAACTTATTTGTTTATTAAGTTTGTAAGATCGGGTGGTTATCGTTTATTTGCGGCTCTTCAATTTGGTTTCATTCTCTATCCTTTTTCAATTAATTAGTGTAGATTTAATTAGTTATTTTATAAAATGTTTGCTTATTTTATATTTGTCATGCGTAGTGAGTAGTTTAACTTGTGTTTGCTAAGTGATTAGTGATTTGGAATTTAAGTGCGGTTTTAAAAAGGTTTAAAAAAATTATTAGTCAATTTACATACCGTCATTTACTTTTAATGCAATTTAAATACTTGTCATTTATTTTAAAAAGCATTTTACTTTACTTGCCATTTAATTTCTTGCAACTTGTTTTCTAAGGATTTTTATTCGTAAAACCTAAGCCCACACTTGAGGAACATTTCACACCACTTAGCAAGCATATTTGTCATTTATATCAATTTTAGTATAATCTTTTAGTTTTTAATCTTAGAATTAATATTAGTTTAATTTTTAGTATAAAAATAGTTTAAAACCAAAACCAAAATATTTGTCATTCAAGCACCAAACGAAACATTCTCATAAATTCATCTCTCGCCGTGGAAACGACACTCGGAAGATAGACTATTATTTTTCCTAAAGTAATTGTCTTATCTGACGGGATACTCTATATATTATTACGACGCGCGTTTGACATTTATCACTTAACCTGCCCTTTATCAGTTTTAAAAAGCATTTTAGAAAACTAAAGGGGTGTTTGGGATAGTGGGTCAAACGGGTCAAAATGGTTTAAAAATCATTGGGTCACTTTGCTTACTTTTATAAACTCTTTTTAAGCTGTGGTTAATCTGTTTTCAAAAGCTTTTTGGTCTAAATGATTGTTTTAAGGTTTTTTTATATCAAGTCTTTGAAACTATTGGTGACAAAACACTGTTTTTACTTTTGATAGTGCTTGTTTGATTCAGCCTTTTAATCAATCTTTTATGCGTTGTTTTTTTGTGTCTTTTTAAGTGTCAATTGCAGTAGTTAGCTTTCTTTTGGTTTCTTTTTGTTTTAGTCTAAAAACTGTCAAACTGTCAAGTATTCTTCATAAGCAAAAATCCCATTTTTCAAATTCAAATTTAGTCTAGTATAAATTGTCTTTAGCTTTTTAAACTTTGAGCATAAGCTAATTTAAGGTGTTCTCAATCTGTTTTAACTTACTTTTCCATTTTGAGCTTATTTTAAAGCTTATTTTTGAGTCTGCTTATTGCCCCTTTGAAACTTAGAAAACCAAGAATTGAGCACCCTGTGCAAACAGCCCTTTTGATAGGTCTTTTTCTTGGCTTCCTTAAGTTCAAATTGTTTTTCTTTTTGCTTTTTTAGATAGCCCTTAAGCTTCTCTTCAAGCCCCTATAAGCCTTAAGCCAAAAAGATTCTTTTTTGGGGCTTAAAAATAAGCCTAAAAGCTGTCCCTAGGCCTTGTGACATTCAGCTTTTTCCCTTTTAGCTTATTGGTTTTTCTAGCTGTTCTGATTAATTTAGTTACTTATTTATACTTAGATTTGCTTATTAGGATTAGTGGCCTATCTGTTTTTGCTTATTTCTAATTTGCACTTGCTTATTTGTTCTTATTAGACCAAACAGTTAGCTTATCCTAGTGTTAGTATAAAAAAAGTAGAACTGCCCATTTCTTTGCTTATTTTTTCTGCTTATTTTTCAGTTATGTAAAAATTGCTTTTTTTTAAAGTTGTTTAATTTTCCTAGTTTTATAAGTTTTAAAAAAATAAGAAATTATTTTTTTTACAAAAAGGAGAGGCCCAGGCTCGAATCCCAGACCTCCCCCTTCACACACAAGCACCTCAACACCACTCTCTACTACACACAGCGCCCTTGGGACTTTTCTAAAATTCTTTGCAACCTTTATCCTTTTAACCTTTTTTTTACTTTTAGCCATTCAGCTTTCTAGTACTTATTTTCAGCTTATTTTTAAGCCAAATTTTAGCCATTTTATTTTTCCTGAGTTCAGCATATCTTAAAGAACTTTTCTGTATTTTTTTCACATTTTTCCAAAATCATTTACTAATTTTAATCTATTTTTCTTTATAAAATTGTTTTTAATTAATTAAAAATTATATAAAAATCAAAAAAATATAATTCTTTTTTTCAAAATTTTCTTTTATCATTTTGCACCTAGGAAAAATAAAATTACATTCGTAGGGTTTAAATTTCAAAATTTCGTTTTTAAAGAACGGGTTTCGAACACCGTTCTCGTTTTCTTCGTTTTTCAAATTTAGAAGCTTTCGTTTTAGGATTTTCTTTAATTTTCCTTTTAGTTTAGTCATTTAGGATTAGAAAAACTTAAAAAAATCATTTTAGGGTTTTAATTTAAGATAATTTAAGTTTTTAAATCGCGTTTTTAGGACCCCGTCTTGTTTTTAGGTTTTAATCACTTTCAGCTTTCGTTTTTAGTTTTTCCTTACTCGTTTTTGCATTTTAATTGTAGAATTAGTAATCCAATCCAAAAAAAATCCTTAACCATTCAAATTACGCGATCACAAATGTATTCGATTTTCAATTTGCACCTCGTTGGAAGAACGACCCGGGAGATTTTTGATTTTTCCTTTGGTCAAAAGGAATTTTCTCTGAAACTTTCGGAATACTTATCGTACTATAATTGAATTATAATCTTGAAATTATCCTTATATATTTATTATATTTATTATAATTTATATATACAAAAAGTCTAGTTTTAAAGGTTATCATTTGGTGACAGGAAAATCCGCAAAAATAGGGTTTGTTTTATAATCTCGTTGATCCTAACTTCTTGAAGTTTGAATTGTTAAGAGAGTTGCTTCTTCAATTATTATTTTGTTTTTTTATATGCATGTAATAATTTATCTCGGCATGCTTTTTCGATGGTATTTTTTCTTTACGCACTTAGGTTGGTCCATATTAGATGGCAATTGACGTAGGTATTTACTTTATTTTTTATATTTAATTTAATTCCTTTTGGATCGCAAAATATAACGACTGTCTTTGGAGTCCTGAAGCGAACCAATGATATATACTTATAGCTTGGTTCATGTTTTCAGCTTGCCATTAATGATGTTGTTGTGGGAATGCAGTGCACAGTGCATACGAAAGTTTTCATCGCACAAATCAGTTATAGCACATCTACAGTTTATATTCTTAAAGGTAATAATGTATATTATTGGCCATTAATCTATGACGTTACAGTTTTCTGAATACTTGATACAACAAGCAAGATTACCCGCGCGTTGCCGTGGGCCATTTATTTTTCCTGCGTTGTTGTGGGGCTTTTTTTTACGCGTTTATGTTTTCGGTTTCATATTTAATAGTTTGTTTTTTTCTTATATGGGCTTATGTGTTGGGCTTCATGTTTAAAAGTCTGTTTTTTTGGCTATATGCCTTTTTTTAGTGGTGTAAAACGGGAACGGTTAATGCAATTTAGATTTGTACGTTTGTGACCCTGTAAATTATTTTAAAGTTATTAGATATCAAGGATATTTTTGCGGGTATTTTTTTATCTGAATAGATATGTAGTAATATATTTTTCCCCTATTTTGTGCCAACAATTTTTTATTATTTTTATTTCCTACTAAAAAAATCAATTGAGCCGGCCCAAAATGGGAGCTCAATAAACTGGCCAAAAATGAAAGCCCAGTGAAACAACGTATATAATTTTTGGTCTCATGTTTAATAGTTTTTTTTAATATGGCCTTATGTGTTGGGCTTCATATAGCGGGTATTTTTTTATCTGAATAAATCAGTATATTTGTAATTTTTGTTATTTTGTGCCGAGTATTATTTTTTAATTTTTTATATTGCGTATTAAAAAAACAAATGGGCCGGCCCAGAATGAGAGCCCAGTGGGCCGGTACTGTAGCATTGTTCATATCAGTGTAGCATAAAGTCAAAAACGACGTCATATGACTTCTTAAATGTGTATATCTAAAATGTCTTTGTTAATATAATTTATAGAATAATAGTTGTCTTGCCTTTAGCGGTACGCCTTAGTATTATTGGTTCAATTATTAATATAGCATTTGTTTAAAAAAAGAATTAATATATTGTTGTCTTTTATATTTAGGTTATTAAGTAAACATTGAAATGAGGAGCAGAAAGAAATCGATATGATGGTTCTGAATGGTGCTTGAAGGAGGATTTAAGTTACAAATTTTGTCTCGAGGACACAACTTTGGACTTAGATAAGAAATGTGTTAAGGACCGTGAGGGGAAAATATGGGGTGAAGATATGTTATTGCTTTCAGATCTTAATTTGTTGCTCCTGTGATGTCATAGAACTCACGGGTTGGAAAATGCAACAAAGATCACGGTCTTGAAGGTTAGGGTGGAATGTTGTGCCATTATGCTTATGCATATTTTCTTTTCTTTTTGGTTATGAATTCAGTAATTATTTTCGGTGTTTGTTAGTTTCAAGTTAGTTTCATTTGTTGTTTCTTTTTAGCTTAAGTTGTATCTACGAAAAATATAATAAAAACATTGTTGATATTTGGAATCGTTTTATTGTGTCAATAACATTCTTTGGGGGTATTTGTGTTTGCGTTTTGGACCAAATTATCCACTTATTGCGTTCTGTGACCGGAGATAATCTAAAAGAAGTGTTTAGTAAAAACAAATGATAAAGCACTTATTTGCGTTTTGATAGTGTGAAAATATGGATTTGTAAAAGTTGGAAGTGAGCTACTTTTGGAAAACGCAGGACTAGTGGAGCATTAAATGAGTTAACATTTACAATGCTACCCTCTAATAAATGAGAAAGGGTCTTAGTTACAAAAAATTATAAAATTTATAATAATGTCCCTTTTAGTCATTTACAAGTTAAGAGCTTAAACAACATGTTTTGCCAAATACTCAAAAACTGATTATTTGATTATTACGATATCAAACAAAATAATCAAATCCAAACACTATATTTAAAAACTACGTTTTGTTACAGCTGATTATTTGACTATCCATTTTCAAAACGAATAATCTATTTTCAATAAGCAAACCCAAACACCCCATTTATTTTTCATGCTAAGTCTTGCATGTAATTACTGATATGAATTTTATGGTGCGTAATGTTCATAAACAAGATAGTCATTGTAAAATCGACAAGCAAAAATTATCGGATATTAGGCTTCGCAGCAACACGTGGCCTCCTAATACCTCGTTTGATAATATTGTTATTATTAATGCAATCTAATGTGGAAATTAAAAAAAATCATCTTTAAATGCCTTTTAATCAAACAGTTAAAAATCCAAAAAAGTGTATTTTATGGTCTACAACATAATGAGTTGTTTCATTAAAAATAATAAAATCATTAATTTAAGAGTAGTAGTTTTGCAATGGGCAAATGGTACAAAAAGGTACCCAACTTAAGGGTCAATCCTAATTAAGGTATCAAACTTTTTTTCTTGCATAAAAAGGTACCCAACTTATTTTTTTTGGCCAATTTAGGTATTTTCGTTAAATATTTAACGATCACCCATTAAATTTTACAATTGAAACCCTTTACCAAAAAAAAGAAACAATGAACAACAAAAACTTCAGATATTGCGAGTCATAGTAGTAATTTTTAGATAGAGGATTAGTCTTAACCTGTAATACTTAGCATCTGGGAATAATAATAATGCTAATGCAACAAGCATATAATACTTTTGCAAATTATACCTTTTATATTAATCATGAAGATCGTTCCCCCGAGGAGCTTTTAATGCCTTCATTAAACACCCCCGCCCGACCCGATTCATACCCATCCTTAGAAAACACACGTATACACATACGTGTTATTCTCTAACAAAACACACACAAAACCTACCACCCACCGTTTTTCTCCTACAGCTTTTTTCCCAAATCAATAACCCTAAATCAAACATTCTCATGCCTAAATCATATTAATCGACAAAAATCTTAGGGGGTTTTGGGTTTTGTTGTGTTGAGTTGATTGGTTCTATGCTTCATAATATGATTGCATACGCTAATTTTATTATAGGGTTGTGACGATTTTATTGTGGGGTTTTCACGATTGTTCAGGTTTGGTTCTTCAATGAGATTTTTTTCATCTGGGGTTAGTAATTTTGATTTAAATTTATGTTGGCCCATTCTTGGTTTCTGTTTTTGTTGATTAAATGCAAAAAAAAACTCCATTTGTGATTCTTGGGGTTTCTATGTGTGATTCAGTTAATGGTTGCTATAAGAGTTGTTCTTTTAGGTGTGATAAATTGGGGGGAAATTTAGTTTACCTATTTTGGTAATTTTTTTAGCACGTAAAAATTGTATGAGGCTGCTAAGACCCTTGGTTTTGCTCTTACTGCATAAGGTGGACGGATGGTTGAGTGTGAGAATCTCTCGCCTCATCAACCTCCACGAACGCGTACACAGGAAAAGCTTATTTCTTATTGAGCATGCTGGTATTTTCAGCAATCGGCATTTGCGGTATTTTAATGGGTGGTAGGTTTTGTGTGTGTTTTGTTAGAGAAGAACACGTATGTGTATACGTGTGTTTTCTAAGGATGGGTATGGATCAGGTAAAACATTAAATGTCACCTGGGTCAAAACATTGAAGGTCACCCGACTTTTAGCAGGTCGGGGCGCCTGAATCGGGTCGGCGGGGGTGTTTAATGAATGCATTAAAATCACCTTGGGGGAACAATCTTCATGGTTAATATATAAGGTATAATGCAGAAAAAACTCCATTTGTGATTCTTGGGGTTTCTATGTGTGATTCAGTTAATGGTTGCTATAAGAGTTGTTCTTTTAGGTGTGATAAATTAGGGGGAAATTTAGTTTACCTATTTTGGTAAAAAAAAATCCACATTAAAATTGTATGAGCCTGCTGAGACCCTCGATTTTGCTCTTGATGCGTAGGGTGGATGGATGGTTGAGTGCGAGAATCTCTCGCCTCAGCAACCTCCACGAACGCGTACGTAGGAAAAGCTTATTTCTTATTGAGCATGGTGGTATTTTCAGCAATCAGCATTCGCGGTATTTTCATCATTTGTAGGCTCAAGTAAGCTTATTTCTTATTGTGAAAATACTTTGCTGAGTAAGTCGATTGCTGAAAATGAGTTGTATTTTCAGCATTTGTGATAATTTAAAAGCAATGGCCAGGTTAGCTCAAGTAAATTTAGTTTACCTATTTTGGTAAATTTTTTAGCACGTTAAAATTGTATGAGGCTGCTGAGACCCTTGATTTTGCTCTTGCTGCGCAGGGTGGATGGATGATTGAGTGCGAGAATCTCTCGCCTCAGCAACCTCCACGAACGTGTACGCAGGAAAAGCTTATTTCTTATTTGTAACTGTACGTAATGATGAAAGGGCAATAGGATATTGAATGACGCTATATAACCATTAACTTTAATAAAACAGAACTAACTGATCTATAAATTAGTTGTTTTATTTAAGTTGTCATGTAGGTCAAATTTGATTTTGATTATGCTTTAAAAAATTGGATGGGTTTGTGTTTTGGTTATAGATTATAAGGTGATATAAACTGAATTGGAGTTTTTTCCGTTTTTAGGGATGATGTTTTGGTTCCATGATGTGACAGCCAAATCTTTGGATACATTGGATTATAATACAATTGCAATATTGTGTTTTTGGTCTTTTTCAGACGAGGCGATTGTTTTTGCGAGGCTGTGATAAATTTGAATACGTTTAACTAGAGGCGTAAACATCCGTGTCTTGGCGAGGCAGGTTATTGCTTCTGCAGCCATGGAAGATAAGTTTAAAGTTTGATTGAACAATGCTTTGGTTAGTAAAATTATTGGGTCTCAGTTTTGTGAGGCTTCCGTGTGTAAACGGTTTGACATCTTGGCAATGCGATTAAAATGGTGGTGATATCAGTTGTGAGAGGCTATGATGAGTAAGAACGGCTTCGATGGAAGTGAGATTATCCGCGTCTTGGCGGGGCAACTCACTACAGTTGCAGCCATGGCAGACGTATCCTCTTTCTTCGATTGTTGGCCTATCTGAGCCTCATTTACAATGATTTTGAAACTTTACATAAAAGCTTTAATCTGAGGCGTCATTATTTCGGGACGTTGTTGGTTTTTGCTTCAGATCCTACTTATGTTATGGCACCAGTTTTGAGTTCGCACTCTGGGCGTCAGGAAATGAAGAAGCTTTACGCAGGTATGGGTTCTTAAGTAAATGAAATGGTTAGTCGACTTTCCAAATTACCGTTCTACCCTTACCGTTTAT
The DNA here is from genome assembly GCA_026074375.1 of Tanacetum coccineum. Taxonomy (NCBI): domain Eukaryota; kingdom Viridiplantae; phylum Streptophyta; class Magnoliopsida; order Asterales; family Asteraceae; genus Tanacetum; species Tanacetum coccineum. The sequence continues at coordinate 39,037 of BQNB010006166.1, read as the reverse complement.
TTTTAATTGCCTATTTCTCAGCTTGGTATGAAAGAAGATAAATGAAGAAGATATATTCTCCACTACTTTAGGGACTTCTAGCTCTTTACCTTGCCTTCAAATGGAACCAGGTAGCGCAAACATTAAAATGACTAATATGTCCTTCATTTTTATCTATTTATCTCTTCAAATGACGATTTGCCCTTTGTTACTATAATTAAAATAAGTGTACAAATCTCCTTACTATAATTCGCAAATAAATGTACAAATCTTTATCGAAAAGTCAATTTACTAATTTCCTTACTATAATTCGTAAATTGACTTTATGGAATATGGTATATATATTTTTAAATTAGTGGTAGCAGTACACAACTTTTCCTCACTAAATGTGCCAATTAGTTATTTTTAGAGTAAGTTGGTACATGTTTCAAGGAGTTGAATAACCCCTTTATAAATAACAGTTACGTTACATATTGTTGTTTGTTGAACTTACAGTTGTAACATGAAAAGTAGTGAATTAGGGATACAAAGACAGTGAAATTTGACTTTTCTGCTTCAATTAGCTACTGTCGTTGCTGAAATAATGTGTTGAGAAACTCTTTGTTCTAACGAGTTTTGTTTCTGTTTTTTTTTGTTGTTGAAAATATCAGTTGCTGATGAACCATCGTCCTCCAACAACAGTAGTCGAAAAAGATCGTTTCAACAGAGATGTAAGAAGACGCCATATTGCCAATCGTACAAGTATTCTCGCCACTGAACATCACCAATCTGATTCTACATGTAATGAAGGTGCGTACTTCTCTTTTGTTGCTTACTACTTTTGGTCCCACGCCTTTGCTACAATAACAGTAGTTCCTAAAGATGCCTGTTTATCCGTTGCTTAATAAGAACCCTAGAGGAGTTTATATGCATCTTCACTCTCTTACATTTTGTGATGCTTGGGATACACAAAGTTGTAGGCGGATTCGTTTTTGTGGTAAAATTCGCTATAACTTACAGATACAAAGAAGCAAACCAATATTTTGTCAATTTGGCATTAGTATTTTTTCATGATGATGCGTTGATGTCAATATTTAGATGAATCATTATCGACCCATTTATTGATGCGTAAGTTAACTTTGGGTTGTCTTTCATCTAAAATGGGTCAAACTGGTAAAATAGAAAACTTAGCTGCAACAGATATAGGTCAAAAGGTTTGAAAGTTGTCCAGTCTCCAAAGTGACTTTAATGCATACAAATCATCTATTTATATTTTTAGAGTATCTTTGATATAGTATATACTTCTGTTATTGTAGTTTACACACTTAAGTTAAAATATTAATCAACAATGTTCTGAACAGGAGATAAAAGTGGAATGGAGCAAGGGTCTGGCTCAAAAAAAGGAAGCAGAAGCAAGACTAGAGGAAATGGAGCTTCAGAAGACCAAACCATTTGCAAGGCAAGGTCAATAAAAAATTTCACTCATATGCCTTTCATTACATGTAGAGAATCCGAATAGTCTTTATAGATTAACATTTTTGTTGAATGTGGATGCAGAGATGATCCTGATGCTTATTTGAAATGGGTGCATTTGGGGCTGAAGTGGGTGGATGATGTGGGTGCCTTTTGGGGCTGAAATGGGAGTGTTTCGGTGCTGAGCTGGGGGTTAGAATGGGTCAGTTTTGAGGATGAAATGGGTGGGCTTGAACGGGTGGGTTTGGGTGTTGAAAATGGTGTGTTTGCATGCTCAAATTGATGCATTTTGAGGCTGAAGTTGGGTATGAGGTGGTTACGTTTTGGGGCTGAAACGGACGGGTTTCATGGCTGAAATGGGGGTTAAAATGGGTCAGATGTGGGGTTGAAATGGTTGTGGGATTGGGAGCTGAAATGGGAGATGATATGGGTGCGTTTGGGTGCTGAACTAGGGGGACTGAAACGGGTGTATTTGGGGGTTATAAACGGAAAGGAAGACCAGTTTAGCAAATTCGGTGAAGAAAGACCCATGTTTGTATAGATTTTGGATAAGCTTTTTTGCGTAGATATTAATCCCAGAAATAATGAGCAAGAAAACCACTTTGTTTAGGTTGGGAAATAGCTGAGGGAAAAAAAGATACATAAAAACCTCAGGACTTGAAAGTAAAACACCACCATTTTGTTGTGTTGAAATTCCTTTTTCCTTTATGAAAATGCTGACATTCTGATTCTGTTTATCATAATGTCGCTGCTAATTTTTTTGTTTCTAACTAAAGTCTTACAAAAAGGGTTTTGTCGCACACGTAAATCGAATAAATGATTCACAGATTATACAAAGGGATCATATGTTTGGCAAGACCTATTGGATGAAGACCTCATTACCCCAATATGTGACAATGAACATGAAGGATCAGAAATCTCCTCAAACGCATCTAACAATGGTAGATTTCTTTCATTCTTTGGATTATTTGAATTTTATCGTGTTTAATGTCCAAACATGTTATGCTCATAGCTGTGGACAACAATTTAAGTTGAATCTTCTGTTATGCATACAGTTGGCTTTTTGTTATTGCCCACTTTCCTTTGTTTTTTATAAATGGTATCCTTAGCAGTTACTCAGCTAGCAGGCATTCCTCAGGATGCTTTTTTCACATATACTTTTTACCGGTTTGTGTTGCAGAAAAAAGGTTACATGTAAGCTTATACTTTTATAAGACAAAACACGATAAACAAAACACACCGTTAGTAACGACATCCTGATATTGTATTGTCGCTTCTGAAAAAAAAGTATGCTACAGCTTTAGTTACAATATCAACATTTTGATTTCTTTTTTTCTTCTTTTACAGATTCCAACTGAAAGAGACAAACCAAAGTGGAGCTACAAGTGACATTTTGTTTCCAAAGACAGACTAAGATGAAAAAATGAAGCTGTGCTTGTTCGTGACAACAAAAACATATCCCGCTACCTATCGTTTGTAATCACCATGTTAATATAACTGTAACTTTCAGCTCTCGATGGACTAACCAGCCGCAAACACTGAACTTTTATCTACAACTTTTGTGTTACAACTTTTGTCTTACCAGTATTAGTTTTTCCTGTTGCTTTAACTTCATTACACCGTTGCCCGCTTGATGTATCATTTTCCAGATTCTATTATAGTTTCGTGGAGCGAAACACATTTCTCTGTTCGACCAAAAAAAAGAATAGCCCCGCGCTCCGCAGCGAAGCGCGGGCTAAAAACCTTGTTAAGAATCATTTGGCAACTATACTGATACATATTTAGACTGTAAAATAGCTATAAGTATCAATAAAGTTAAAAGGATTGATGTTGAGCAGTACTCTATGGAATCAAAAGCCCTATTCTGATGACTTGATCTTTGGCATCGTGTGAGCATTTCATGAATAGCCTGACATTTAGAAGTATACGCACACACAACACATAAATGTTTTGTGCATTTGTATTATTTTCGTATATATATTAAATCTGGAAAACAACTTCGAAACGGAGGTCAATCCACATGTTTAAAGAGTAATTACCCTTCGGTGGTGGGGAGGCTTGGTGGTGGTGATGATGATTGGTGGTGGTGGTAGCGGACTTGAATTGTAAAACTTAACGGGTGATCGTTAAATATTTAACTAAAATACCTAAATTGGCCCAAAAAAATAAGTTGGGTACCTTTTTATGCAAAAAAAAAGTACAGTACCTTGATTGAAAATAACTCTTAAGTTGGGTAAATTTTTGTGCCATTTGCCCTTCTGCAATTCACTTTCATAGTTTATCTGTGAAATTAATGACAACAGATTAACCATTAACCAATTACAATATCACTGTCATTAAAATAGTAATAGCATTATAGCACAACTGCACAAGTGAAAAAGTGCTACATCTAAGGAAGATCTATCAATCCAATCTTACAGCTAGCCCAAACTCTTATGTTTTTTCGACTAATGGTTTGGTTCTCTAAGCCCTAAGGCCCTAAGGCTTTTAAGTAGCCCAAACATTGCTTGGTAAATCACAAGTTTATTGTCCACGAGTCATTTGGCCCTTCTTTGTTTCTTATAACTCACTGAACGTTGAACCATTATCAGTTTATCACTTTGTTTCTATGGACACATTTAAAATGTGCGGAGAAAAAAAATAGGGATGAGCTTGGGCCCAACCAGATTTTGAGAAAAGTAGGAATCGAGAACCAAACGAAATATATTTTTCGGTTCCGGTTTCGGTTCCAGTTTCAGTTCCGGTTCTTTGAGTCTACCCGGATAGGAATCGATTTTCTGAAAGAAAAAAAAATTCATGTACTAATGAATTAAGCCCATAAAAAGCACAAAAAATGTATTTTTTAAATCATTTACAACCATTTACATTAAAAACAATAACATTTAACAACTAAATCATAAGCTCAAATAAACAATCATTCTATAGTTTCACATTTTCAATAATTGCATAACAATCTGAAAAACAAAATAATATATCATCAAATATGCCAAAAGTAACTAGAACTCGTTTATATTCTTACCGTTTATTTCTCTTTATCTCTTCCGGGTTAGTTTCTCATTAATTTTTTTTTTTGTTTTTTTCTTTATAATCTTTCACAATCTCATCGTCTTTAATAAGATCTTTAACATCATCACTATTAATTTGCTTCTCGACTTTCTCACCCAATCTTGGGTACAAATCAAAGCTTCCACAATCGGCGTTGACAAGCGAGTTCTATAAGGGTCTAATGCACGTCCACTCGTACGAAACGCCGCTTTCGGATGCTTTGATAATGATGATAGTTGTTTATGTTTCAATGGATCAAAGAATAGGGTTTCGGGTGTCTGTCTTGGTTTTTCTGAAAGTAGGCTCGTAGGGTTTTTTTTATTGTACGTATGATTTGATTATGAGAAATCAAAAACTTCAGGTTTAGAATTATAGGTATTGTTCGGACAGAGAACCGGTGGAACCCCCCCCCCCCCCAAAAACCGAACTAGAACCAAAAAATCTCAAACTCATGGAACCGGAACCTACGGTTCTGGTCCAGTTCGGTTCTTCTTGGTTCCGGTCTAGTTCTCGGTTCTGGTCCGGATCTTTGGTTCTTTTGCTCATCCTTAGAAAAAAGTGTGTAGATTGGACTACTTTTTTTGTAATGGTATTGTTTGATGTTAGTCAATATTTCTTATGTTTATAGGCTTTATGTATTTTGTATAGTCCTAACCTCAGGGCCGGCCATGGGCGGCACAGGCGACAGCCCAAGGCATCAAATAACCATGGGGCATCAAATTTTTGTTTTTGTGAATCGGTTTTATGTGATAAAAATGACGTTGTGATGACTGATGAACTTTAGAAGAAAAAAGAAGAGTAAATGGGGAGAGGAATGCTTTTAAGGCTGGTTGCTATGGTCGGTCGACCGAGTCCCGGTCGCCACCATAGCGGACCAGTCGGTCGCCGAAGGTTTTTTCATATATAGATTGTTGGACCGACCGTTCTCGAGTAAAGTAAAACCAAAACAAACGTCCCATTTCTCATAATAATTAAAAAAACTTTTTTTTAAAATTTTTTTATAATTTAAAAACTTTTAAACACTATTAATACCCAACTTTTTTCACAATTTTATTACACACATTCAAACCACTTATCTCTGTACTTCTCATTTCTATACACACAATGGCTTCCTCTTCAAACCGCCATGGAAAGGCCAATACGACACGACCATGTGCCAATAGCTATGGAAAAATAACGTTGTATGCAGCTTGGTACAACGCGATGGAAACGTACGGGTCAGGAGACATCACGAAAAAAGGGTTTTGGTCGGTTGTTTATGCTAAATTTGATAAAGACATGGGAGGAACTATTCGAGAATACGATGCCATCGTCTCCAAATGAAAAAATTCAATTCGTCCCAAAGTTGTTGCGTTTAGTGTCGTTTACGATGGGGTCCAACGGATGGACGAGAACGGGTCTTCTGACCTCGTTTTGTTTCAAAATGCGTTAGCCGAATTTCAAACAGTGTACGGACGTCCCTTCACAATGGTGACGTGTTGGAGAATTTTGAAAAATCATCCTTCTTGGCAGAATTTTAAGTGCTCCAACATAGCAACAAACGTAACTAGTAAGTTTAGTTTAAGTTTGTAATGTATTTTATTTTATTATGTAATGTTTTTCTAATGTATTTGAATAATTATTATGTAATGTTTTTTATGTAATATTTTTTAATGTATTTGAATAATTCAGTATTTATATTTTCACATTTTAAATTTCAACGGCTACTTTTCTTTTATAAATACCCCTCGCCATCTCCTTATTTTCTCACACACCTTCTTATCCAACTCTCTCACACATTCAAACCACTTCTAATAATTTCTATACACACACTATGGCTAACGAACAAAATGAGGTGCGAGATGCTATCATTAGCCGACTACGAAATGAACAAGAAAAGGAGTACCAGTTGATTAACAATTTGTTGGGGGAGATAAATCGTTATATGCTCCAGAATCTAGACCGGGCTGAGGAGGAAACGAGGGTGCGTTCGCTACCTATCGACGAGCCACTAAAAAACTTCAATGTGCAAACTCTGCGTTTGAGCTCGGAATTGGATAAGCGTATCTCAAACAACTTGGAGGCGGCTAGAAAAAAAGTGATTGCCAGCATAAATAACAGAGACTAACTCATCAAGACTTACCAAGCAATCTAAGATTGTGTTCTCGTATCGTTTCTTACGTTTACGTTTTTATCTATGTATTCTTTTTAATTACGATTTGAATTTTGTTGTTATGTAATCCCTCCGTCTTAATTTATTAGTCCACTTTTGACTTTTCGAAGTTTTTCTTTTTAAACTTTGACCTTAATTAATTTTTTTTATTATATAATACTTAATGAAAAATATATGAATGGATTGGGTATTAAATATATTTTAATTGGTATAATTTTCATCAAATATTATATAACACAAACAAAAATATTTAGGTTCAAAGTTGGAAAATAAAGACTTTAAAAAGTCAAAATGGGACATATAAATTGGGACGGAGGGAGTAATGTTTTTTATTATTAATGAAATTTAAATTTGATGTTAAAAAAATTGGAAAAAAAAATGAAGGTCGCCTTGTAATGGCAAGAAGTCGCCTGTAAGTCGGCAGAAAGAGAAAGCTGATGTGGCAGCCAAAAGTACGGATCGCGACCGACTCTTATAGTGACCAGCCTAATGAAATTAAACTCGTCGAAAATTAAGATACACAGTGGCCAGAAACAAAAATGAGGACGAAAAGAATAAGGACTGCTTTTTCTTTTTTGACTGCCTAAGTCACGTGAGTAGCCTAGAAAAACAATAGAGTTACGTCGATGTCAACATAGGAATATGGAAAACAATTTTTTAGATTCTTTCTATATTCGTCACCCAATAGTAACCAAGTTTTACGTGTGTTCTAATTTGATATCTTAAATTTTAAATTAATCAGAAAAACCATTAAAGTTTCAAAACTGTTTCATCCTTGCATAATTTTTCAAAACAAGTGTGTTTAAAGTTTTCATATATGCATTAACATGTTGTACATTTAATTTTAAAAACCCATCCCCTGAATTTAACTAATTAGAACCAACTTTATATATAACACATTAATGCATGACTAAATATAAACAATAACTACAAAATAATAACCAAGTTTGAGAATTGTTTAGGTCACTCTAACATAATAATTACATAAAAATGGAACAGTTTTGAAACTTTGATAGTTTTTATGATTGATATAAAGTTTCAGGTAGTAAATTAGAACAAAATTCAAACTTGGTTATTTTCACCCTTTATTAATTTATTATTATTATTTTTTAACTCTATTTATCATGATTATTTTGAAATTTGAATGAGCTCTAACCCATAAATGAGATTGCATGATTGATATATTTGCGAAATTAATATCTAACAAATGTTAGTATTTTTTTAAATAAATTACTATGATAACCAATGCCATTTGTTTACTCTTTATCCATAATGTCTGATATTTAATCACACAAATATATTATAATACATTGCACTAAGATAAAAAAAATGTTATATTCATTAAAAGTTTACAAAACATTGTTCACACAATGACATATCAAGTGAGTTGGATCAATTATTTTGTACTAGCCGGGTACCCGCGCAATGCGGCGGCGGGTACCCAGTAACTAAATTTTGTGGCGAGCAAATATTTTTCATATACATGATTTTTAACAATAAATTTACCAAAAAAATGCAAACTTTTAATTAAAATAATTATAAACTATTACAGTGCAAGCTATTTCACATCCAAATAAACATAAGGTTCAAATTAAAGAGATTAGCATAAATAGGATCTTTAAAACATAAATAACATGGTACGTGCGTAATGCGACGACATGTACCCGGTGACTAATATGTTAAGTTACTTTTATCTGTATAGTTATTTTATTTAGTCCAAAGTCTAAATAAAAAGTACACTAAACCCAAAAATTATAAAGTCACACGATTATATAAATTAATAATTACACTTAATTTATAATTTAATGTATAGTTTTGTTTGTTTAAGATAGTAAGATAATTTTTGTAACAACAAACAAATTGTTTTTGCCCGAGTATGCTATCGTCAAAAAGTAAATAATAATTCTTAAACAAACATCTTTTAATTACCCATATAATAATTGAAACAATAGTTGAGATAGACGGGTACCCGGTAACTAAATATTGTGACGCGCAAACGTTGTTTATTTATATGTTTTTCTAACAATAACTTTACGAAATAATGACAAAATTTAATTAAAATAATTATAAATCATACCGACGCAACTATTTCACATCCAAATAACATAAGGTTCAAATTAAAGAGAGTATCATACGTAGCATATTTAAAGACATAAATTAAAGATAAACGTCAATACAAAATGAAATGTAATTGACATAAACACAAAAATGTCAACTATTAATATGCACTGAAATATCTTTATCCGCAAGATCTTTAGACATTGAAATAGAAGTGAAGAGATCATTGGTATCACCAAGAGTAGCTTGAGCATCTTCGCGTGGTACAACTACCACATCATCATCATTGAGCCTATTGAGAAACCTCTTAAATTCATAAACTTTTTGAATCTATAATAAAAACAAAAGACGTTAACATTGCTTTAATAATAATAATAATTTTACTTTATACCAATATTTCCATGTACCTCTTTCTACAATTTTTCATATTTCCAATCATAATCAAGAGGTTGTGCATAAAGTAAATAAATAAAATGAGCATATGTTATTATAATGTTATATTATATTCTCATTCAAATGTAAATTACCTTCTTACAATTGCGAGCCATAACTTGTTTAAGTGTTAAGCCATAATGCATCTTTTTCAAAAATCCCAAGTTGAGATTATTGTCTTAACATAAAAGATACACAGATTTAATGTAAAGTTTGAGCGATCTTCTTAAAAGGTAACATCTTTTAAGATATGATAGTTTAGGTACTTGCTAGTAAGTACAACAACACTAACGAAGTAAAGATCAAAAGATATATCAAATTTACCTCAACACTTGAAGCAATATTGTACATGATGTCTTCATCTTGACGTTAAACATCATTTGGATCATTTTTACTGTAAAAAAATATTTGAGTGGGGGGATACGAAATGGTTTATGTGAATTTATATGAGAGATGCTGGTTACACCTTTTCTTAATAATCATTATTGATAGTAATGATTTTTAGCAGTTACACGTTTTTAATAATTAGTAGAGGCTGTTAAAATGATAGATTAAATGGATTGTTACAATGTTATAATGGTATTGATGTCGTCAATAACAAGAAAGTTTAAAAGCATGAATTTTAACCTTGCTAATAATAAAATAGTCCCAAATAGTAGAGAAGTAGAGACAAGTTCCTTGATAACCAAAACCATCAACAAGAACCAAAAACCAAGCTCGGACTACATGAAACCACCTAAACCACCGAAAGATATACACAATTTCGGTAAATTGTGGTGTATGTTCCCATGGTGTCATTTGTCCACTCACCGTTACCCATTATGAGAACTGAGAACACACGTTAATATAAGAAAAATATAAAAACAATTAAAGTTGACAAATAATATAAAACTCTAAAGTTCCGGAAGAATATAAAACTTACCCGTCTAGTTATTTTACAATATCACTTCCATGAATCCCCTGTACGTTCCATTGATAACAGGCAGTTGCTCATTGTGGTGTGTTATAGGTTAGAGAAAAAAATGTTGAAAGAAGAAAGAAATACAAATATGTGGTGTGTCTCTATGTGTGTTTGGTGTTTTATATGTGAGGGCAATAAAAATGCAGCTTGAAATGGACTCTTTGTATTAAATGGGTTGTTACAATATGCAAGGCCGTTACAAACATTGAATAAAAAACACTTAAAGTTTCAGATATAACTTATAATTATTTATAATTAATTGTACATGAAGACATTTGAATTTTCACTTGTAACTTTATAATTTTAAATTGGTTGTTCTTTTAAAGGCTTTTAAATACATGTATGTATAAACTTTCCCAAAGAGGTAATCTTTTTTACTTAAGATTTAAGTACTTCTAATTTGTCCACTCACCGTTACCCATTATGAGAACTGATAACACACGTTAATATGCGAAAAAGATAAAAACAATTGAAGTTGCCAAATAATATAAAACTTTAAAGTTATGGAAGAATATAAAACTTACCCGTCTAGTTATTTTGCAATATCACTTCCATGAATCCCCTGTACGTTTCATTAATAAATGATGTTTCCATTCATAATAGTTCAGGCAGTTGCTCATTATGGTGTGTTATAGGTTAGAGAAAAAATGAAGAAAGAAGAAAGAAATGCAAATATGTGGTGTCTCTCTATGTTTTGTTTGGTGTTTTATATGTGAGGGCAAGAAAAAGGTAGCTTGAAATGGACTCTTTGTATTAAATAGGTTGTTACAATATGTAAGGCCGTTACAAACATTGAATAAAAAACACTCAAAGTTTCAGATGTAACTTATAATTAATTGTACATGAAGACACTTGAATTTTCACTTGTAACTTAAAATTTTTAAATTAGTTGTTTTTTTAAAGGCTTTTAAATACATGCATGTATAAACTTTCCCAAAGAGGTAATCTTTTTTACTTAAAATTTTAAGTACTTTTAATTTTAGAAAATTAGCTAAATGCTTTATAAAGTAGTAGAGATGATATTTTCTCTTTCATATTTTTCACCCGTCATATTTACTTGACATGTTATTATGTAGTCAAAGTTTTGTAAACTTTAAGTAGGTGTAACATTTCTCTAAAAAAATAAAGCATGATGTTAAACCTTCCGTCCTAAAATAAATGTCAAACTGGTTCAACTTTTACTTTAAATATTTTTTTGTTATATAATACTTGAAGAAAGTTATACCAATAAAAATACACTTAAAACTCAATTCATTCATATATTTTGCATCAAGTATTATATAACACACACAAAAATAGTTAAGGTTAAAGTTGAACCAGTTTGACTTTGAAAAGTCAAACTATACACTTATTTTGAAACGGAGGTAGTACATAATATAGACGATTATCTACGCATAACGATGGTGATGTATAATATCATTAATTTGTGTGTTCAATTTTTTTTATGTATATATTTTGAGTGTGGAATAATTGAGAGTGAAAACGATTAGTGGTTTAACTTGTAATTAAGAATTTGAATATTTAATAGATTGCAATGCCTTTTATAAGTAGGAGTATTTTAGTCTAATAACATTATTTATTTTTTAAGTAAATATGTTTTATCTTTATATGTAATATAGATACGATATGTTAAATAATTGTTCGAGTTTCGGGTTCTGTTCCACGCTAAACCATTAAAAGATGATGTCTTGTTAGTTTGCAATCTTTAGCACGATATTTTTTAGTCATCTCGCACACGTTGATAATAAAAACTTACGACTTGCGCGACAAAAAGCTAAGGACATGTCTGATAGGGACATCTTTCAATCATCTCGCCCAGGGCAACACAAAACTCAGGACCGGACCTACCAACCCACATTTATATATTGAACATTTGTTTTAATTAATAGACAAATGAAATTACAAAGCTAATATGGTAATCGGAGCTCCAATTCACGTTCTCAAATCCTTCCCCTCCTTAACTCACGACTACAATTCTCCATATCCCCGCAAACCCTAATTTTTCTTTTATTTTTCATAAAACCATGTATAATCCATCATGGTTAATGTTGATGATAACATCCCTCCTAATGAATCCAATCCTAATAAAATCCCCTCTTTTAGAGCAAAAAGCATCACATATAATGTAAATGATAATGATTTAAAGGTCGGGTTAAAGAATAATGTACTGTCGAGTGGTGCTTTTGGTATTGCTCGATTAGTTGGTACAAGAAGTAAATAAATTTCACATAACAATTGAATTATCTTACTGATATTTTTTGTATAAACCAGTCCAGTTACATTCCATGGTGGCTAGCCCATTTGGAAAATAGTTCTTCTAGCCCAACATCATCTAGTATACTTGTTGCACATAACCATGAGGCCAAGCAGCTCAACAACTCTTGTCAGCCCAACAAGCCTGTTCGGCCCAGTATATGTCACTGGTTAACCCGACTGGTAATTTAGGCCTAGGTCCATCTTAGCATCGGACTCAAGGATCTTTGCTTCCGAACGCATTTAGCACTATGACTTTTCAACACCCGACGTAGAACATGGATACATATGTCTCATTGTATCTAAACTCTCATTCAAGTAATTTAAGTACTATTTATAACAATTGTTTACATCCATCTATTCGCGTGGGTGACACGAAAACAGTCACCAACATTGGCCATACCATCCTCCCCGCCCTTAGTCGTCCTTTGTATCTTCATACTGTTCTTCTCACTCCTAACATAATTAAAAATCTTATTTCTATGCGTCAATTTATTATGGATAATAAGTGTACTGTTGATTGATAAATTTGGTTTCTCTGTAAAGGATTTCTTGACTCACCACATCCTCCTCAGATGTGACAGTTTGGGAGACCTCTACCCAGTTACCAAACTATCTCATATACCTAGTGTTTTGCTTACTGTCAGTCCTACTACGTGGCACCAACATGTCGGACACCCTGGTGCGAAAGTGCAACGATCTCTTATTTCTCGTAATTTCATTTCGTGCAATAAAGAAAAGTTTTCACATATTTGTCATGCTTGCCAACTTGGCAAATATGTGAAGCTTCCATTATTCATTCTGATATTTAGACTTCCCCCATTGTTAGTGTCGGTGGGTTTAAATATTATGTGTTGTTTCTTGATCACTTTTCTCATTACTTGTAGATCTACCCATAACGTAATAGATCTGATGTGTTTAAAAAGTTTATACATTTTTTATCTTATGTCAAAAACCAATTTAAGTGTAAAATTAAAGCTTTCCAATGTGACCATGGTGGTAAGTTTGATAACACCGACATTCTTCACTTTTTTGAGAAAAATGGAATTAAATTCCGTTTTTCTTGTCCCCGAACCTCTCAACAAAACGGGAAATGAGAATGTATGACTAGAACTATTAACAATGTCATCCGTACACTCCTTTTTCAAGCCCACCTTCCGCCTATGTTTTGGGTCAAGGCAGTTCATATGGCTTCCTACCTTATTAAACAACTTCCATTAACCATAATTAACAATGACATACCATACACAAAATTATTTCACAATGAACTCGATTATTCTCGTCTTCGTATATTTGGATGCTTATGTTACCCACACCTTGATTCACCTTATAAATTAGCCCTGCGAGCCACACCGTGCATTTTTTTTGGGCTATCCCGCCTACCATCACGGATATCGTTGCCTTGACCTTTCCACCAATAAAATCATACTTTCTCAACGTCATGTTCGACGAAAACCAATTCTCTTACGACTCTATTTCTAATTTCACCTATCCCCCTCTTATGAGTTTCTTAACATGTCTCCTCTTACTCGCACTTTAATCTATGATACCTACTCTTCCACAAATTTGGCTCAACCTATTCCACCATCACTTGTAGACCAAACAAATCCACTCCATCACCAACAACCGCTTCCCACCACCTACGACCCAACACCTACTGGCCAATCTTCCCACCACCCACAACACTAACAACCAGTTACAACAACCCATTCTCCAACACCTAACGACCCTACTACATCGGCATAACACCCTCCAACTCGAACTCACTCGATTGTCACATGTGCTCAAGTTGGTACTGTTAAGCCTAATCCTCGTTTTAAATTTCATAAGTCTTATATATCTCCTCTTCTTAAGTCTACATATTTTGCTTTGTCTGATCCTAATTGGCGTGTTGCTATGTATGATGAATATAATGATTTATGTGGAAAACTAGAGGGGGGTTGAATAGTTCTAGCGTTTTTAACGTTTTAAAATTTCTTATTTCAAACTTTAGATCCGAGTTTACGTGAGATCAATCAATCACAATATGAACACAATATATAATAATAGACAATAATAACTACGAAATATAAATTTCAATACAATAATAAAGAGTTGGAGAGATCAAACCACAACTAGAAAATTTATAGTGGTTCGGTAACGAAGATCCTATTCGCCCTACTCCACTCCCCGAGTATGCAACTCGAGAGTCCACTTCACTATGTCAACAAGCTCCCTTCAGGCGGAGAAAAATGTACAATTGTTGCTTAAACCAATTTCTAACACTAAGCTAAATGTCGAGTTCTAATCTATCTGTAACCAATCTCTCACTCACAAGTGTATTTTGAGGACTAAAATACTAACCGATCACTCACGTATTTTCAGGACCTAAATACTAACCCGATCTAACAACTAGACAAGATTGGAGGTTATGTGGTTGATGTACAGATGCTAACAAGAAATTGTAAACAAGGTTTGAGAAATGTGTGCAAAAATGTGTGATCCAAAGAAGGTAAAATATGGTAAACTATAACACCCCCAAAAATGTGTCACAGCGTGAGAAAAATATGTTCCGTGACGTGATAATTCGCTACCTACAAACAGCACAAGATTACAAGGGAGGAAAACTGACCTTAAATGTGGTGTTTGAAAAATAACTCGTTGATTTTCTTGAAATTGATATAAGATTTGTCCCATAATTGCATCACAATGAAAAACTTGAAAGTGATACAACGAGATTTGATCATTTGCATGTAAGTAGAAATCCATGAATGAAATCTTGTTAAATTTAGACTCCATTGCACATCAAGTAAGCCAAGCATCTAATTCACCTAAGAAAAACATGCTTAAAAGGGTCAACATAAAGTTGATGAGTTCATAGATTTTTATAACTACAAATGTTGGATCAAAGATTTGTAAAGCGCGTATGACCATTTTAATCCTTATAATAGTCACCAAAAATGTATGTATGAACGTTAAATCAAGATGCGATATGGACTATTTTGTAATCCCATAACGGTTAGTCTCAAAAAGTTAAGTATAGTTTGGAAACAAAGCATTTGTTAAAGTATGCATCTTAGACTATTTCAATCTCTTATAATTAGTTCATCAAAAAAATATATGTATGAACGTTAAATCAAAGATGCGTATGACTATTGCATCCCATACGATAGTCACAAAAAGTTAAGTATAGTTGGAACAAAGCGTTTGTAAAGTATAGATGACCATTGTATCCAATACAATAGTCACCATGTGTGATTACGATTGCATCCCTAAGTTCATGAAAGTGCGGCGTAGATTTATATGTATGCCACTTTATTCAAGGCACAGTAAGAGTTCATGAGTATGTAGTTGTTGGCCCTATAAACACCAATCCAGTCGTGCTTCGACATGGTATAACGTCCGTTACAGTAGATAGGCTAGTCACTCCGACGGGGATTGTCAAATCCTCAAATTAGATCTATTTTATAACATTCGCGCTCACCCTCTAGGTAATTAACAGTTCATGCAACCTAAGCTAATTCGTAATCATTCGAGTAAAAGTAAAGTTGTTGCGTCTATAAATTAAAACAAGTATTGTATCTCATCGTGAGATATGCAATTGAGTGTATAACAAAGTTGTAACGAGTTTGTAACGAGTATGTAAACGAGTTTGTAACCAAGTTATGAAATCAAGTATGTATTAAGTATGTTTAAGAGTATGCAAAAGACATTGTACATGAATATATAAACAAGATGTAACAAGCATGAATTCTCCACCGAGATTTGTAAAGTAATTGTAAACAAGTTAAAGAGAGCTATAAACTCACCTCGATGTAGTAGAACGATTAGCAGAAATACACATATTAAGCATAACACGAACGGAAACCAGAACGGCTCGACCAAGAAGTTGCGGTTTATCTTAACGGCTATGACCCACTAGCCTAGGATAATGTATTTGGGTTTTTTGATTAATAGTCACATCAACGCGACACGTTGGTAAAAGATTTAGATTTCAAGTTGTAATAGTTCGGTGGTTGGTTAAATAAAATAAATTGAAAAATGGAAGCAAAGTACGTAATATATTCCATATATGTTACATATGAAAAAATAGACAAGTATATAATTCATATGCTGAATTATATAACAAAGACAAACAACCAAAAGAATAATCGAGGTATGTAATACTTTGCAAGTATTATATAAGGAACGTGAGAAAAATAATTGAAACAAAACATTTTGACACGTGTTCGGAAATCACCAATTTAATTAGTAACAGTTCTCGTATAAAAGTAAACGCGTGTTTTAAAGTTACGAATCATATAAACGATGTTTGTAAAACCATTACAAAAGTTATGATTTTACCTTCTAGTCGGGAATTTATAAAATAATATATTATAAATTAGTATTTCGTCTCCCTTTTAGCTAAAATAGTTGTCTTGTTTGTAAAAGTATAGTTTTCGTTTAATTACCTGGTTATCGTTATTGTATAATTACGAATTAAAAAAATTAATGACTAACTTCGTCCTTTTATCGGGTTTTTAAAATAATAGAATTATAGTGAAAATTACTAAGTATAGAAATTTATAGAAATTTTGACATTACCTATTCGTTTATAAAACGTTTTTTATTTTTACAAAATTTAATGTTTTCCCCTTTTCAATCAATCCGTATTGCAAATACCCGTGGGGTTCAATGTATATCTAGGCGAGACTAAACAAATAGCCAAATTAAGTAAAACCAAACACCCCCTTTACGGTTTGCTGTACCAAACGCACCCTTACGGGCCGTTGTACAGCGAACCAAATGCCCCCGCTGGCTGTTAACCAGCGAACCAAACACTCCTAAAGGTTGTAAAACACAAAAACAAAATAATAAATAACACATTTATTTAACCATTAAAACCACCATTTAGATCCGGTTTTATTACTAAATATTGTAAATTAGTCGATTTATACAAATCAAACACGCACTCTAGTGGTGCTGCTGCTAAAACCAAACGCACCCCTTTTTGGCATTTTTATTAACCCAAACGCACCCTTTTGGTGCAGCTAAAATCCCACGCACCCCTATGGCTGAGAAAACCAAACGCACTCGTGGTGCTACCATAAACCCAACGCACCCCTTGGTGCTGTTAATAACAACTAAACGCACCCTTGGTGGGTCGTTTAAAACCAAACGCACCTTAGTGGGTCGTGGCGGGGTGGAGATGGTGGTGTGACGAGGTAATGGTGGTGCGTGGCTGTCGTGGTGGTGGCTGGTAGTTGTGAAGGTGGTGTGGCGGTGGCGTCGGTAGGGTGGTGCTGATGTTGTTGTGGCGTTGGTGGGGTGGTGGTGACGTGATGATTAAGGTGTTGGCTGATGGGGATGGCAGCCGTGGTGGTGGGATGATTGTTGGTGTCCGACGACAGGTGGCCGGAACTTAGCCGGAGCGGCGCCGAAAATAGGAGAGGAGACGGGGGCTAGGTTTTATCAATAAATGAGTATAACCATAAATGGTTATGCTTATATAGCCAAAAGTATAAAAAAAATGTAGAAAGTGTAGTATAGTTTAGGGTAAAAGTTGTAAATATTTCCACAGGGACTTAAAGTGTAATTTTTGTAAAGTATCGGTTCAGGACTCGTTTGGGCTAGTTAACGGACGATTCAAAACACGAAAATTGCGTCGTTGCGTTTAAAATGATTTTTCCATGAAAAGTGAGTATTTACATGACTAGTATTTTATAAATATTTTACAAAATTTATTTAAATGTTTATTATTTATTTGTGTAGCCATCGGGTATCACGGGCAAGCTTTGTCCGTAAAATGAAACTTTAATTTAAATATTCGCGTTTTAAGACAACGTTTTTGAATAAAATGATCAATAATTTATTAAATATTTTTATTAAATAAATTGTGATAATTAAATATAAAATTTATTATTTTTTTGTCGGTAAGCGTTGTGCGGTTTTCAAAATTTTGCGAGGGTATTTTAGTCATTTTCTGCTTGTTTTCGGGTCTCGGGTAAAACTGAAAAGTTGTCCGGAATGTCGTCTTATGTCAAACGCCAGTATACCCCATAACTAATAACTCATTTTGACGGGTCGTTTTTGATAAGTTAACTTAGGAATAACATATATCTTCTCGTTTTCAAATCAAATAAGTTTGAAAAATAAATTTGTAAATGAGAGATATGTAATAATAATTATGATTTATTATTTAACTATGTTCCGAAAAATTATCGGTTGCGCGGTAATCGTTTTCATGTGACAATAAAATGTCAAAAGTCAAAAAGTCAAGTCGGACTCAAAAAGTCAAGGGTAAAATAGTCATTTAAAATTTTGAAAATTGCCAGTTGTTACAATAACTACCCCTTAAAGGAATCCCGTCTCAGGATTCGATTTGTGTTAACCTATTGTGTGACCAAGAAAAGATTTAAGATTTAATAAACCAGTTTTGAAATGTCGTTGATAACCTTATTCAGCAAAATTTGATGTTTCGACACTTCTCAATATATAAAAAATTTGGCTAGGTTTGACCAGGATATTTAATCCATTAGAATTGATATTTTAGAAAAATATCATTACAAGTTCTATGATTGATATAAACGCGTTATGAAGAAAGTCTCTTAATAGTGAAAACATCAAAGAAGAAAGTGTAGTCGCGTGAGTATGTCTGTATAAAGTTTTAGCTGTTTACAGGCAGTGTCTAGTATCTGCTATCTGTAATATTTGATGATTAATATCGGACGAGGCTAATGGATGTAAGTATTCAACTTACTTGGCAGTACCAGGATGTATCGCCACCTAGGTCTTCGTACTAGTGGCCCGAAATGAATGGTTCGACTAGATATTTCGTCGATAGGTGTTTATCTGGTTTAAGGGGGGTTGCATTACCTATTGGATAAAGTTGTACAAGCTGGCACTGCTCAAGGACCCAACAACAGCAACCATAACAACAATAACTATAACAAACGGTGATGGGATGCGGAGAGTGAGGACATTTCAAGAAACAATATCCCCAGAATAAAGGTCAACAAATGGGAGGAGCTCGCGAGAGAGCTTATGCTATAGGTGGTGGAATATTGTACTCAGTCTGTTAGTTCGAGATTGAACCAAGTCCATTAGCTCAAGAGTGTAACAAGTCTGTTAGCTCCACAAACAATTCATGATTGTAAGGATTTGTAACGGTAAAAGTAATAAATTAAGAATGAGATAAGGTAGTTCCAAGTGAGGCCTTAAGATTTTGCTGAGTGGTAAGGCACGATTGCGTTTCTAGACCTTTTTAACGGATTTCGGTGATTTTCGGGTTCGAATTCATACTCGTGTCATATTGGATACCATTAAGCCCACTCATTTATAATTCATTATTTGCATAAAGAAGCGTCCCAATTTATGTAAATAATAAATTGATAAACTTATGGTTCGGTGATTTACAATTTATTTATTTAAATGAAAATGCGTCCCAATCCTTTCAAATAAAGAGATTATAAATCATCCTACTTAATAATTTCTGATGCATTACGCGTACTCACATAACCTTCAAGGTGGTGGATAACATGACAATGCAGTTGTTCTAATGAGCATGGGAGAGTGTTTAAAACTCGTCTTCTAAGACGGGGAGTAAAACAATCAGGGAAATCGACATAATGTTCAAATTAGTTGATGAGTACACGGTTAAAGTAAATAAGATACAGGTCTTTATGAACGAGTCAACATAGCAATTATCATATCAATCCTCCTATTACAAGTCCCGCCCCGCCATACAGAGACTGTAATACTTGGCTCCATACAATAGATTCCATGTACTAAATTTGACGGTTTTCGTGTAATACGATATTGTATAAAGTTATGAAAAATATTATTGGAGACCATTGTTTAACTTACAATGTCTGAGAACGAAGTGAGACCATTATGCAACTCACAATGTCTAAAGAAATGTTTTGTATTATATAAATATCTCTTATAAAAATAGAATGATTGATATACCCAAAGTGAGTAAGCTCTATATTAAATATATGTATACATGTAAGCAACTAAATGTAACAAGTAAATGTAAATCTAGTAAGCAAGAGTGTATGTATGCACTTTGAAAATGTTTGAGAGGATGTAATGTTTTGAAAATAGATATAGTCTAGAGGTAACAATGCAAACCTAGTTCTCTATAACCAGTGCTCTTATACCCAATCTGTAACACCTCAAAGAAAATGTTGTCGGCAGCAAAAATATGGTCCGGAGGGTGTACTTCATAATAACAACAACACAAGATACAAGAGAACAACTCTCTAAAATGTGTCCGTATAAAATAATCTCGTTGATTTTCCTTGAAATTGATAAAAGAAGTAGACCTAAATTTGCATCACAATGAAAAATCATGAAAGCTAAACAACGAGAATAGATCATTATGCATGTAAGTAGAATATCCATAAATGAACTCCAGGTCATAATTAAGACCCATTGCAGAACAAGTAAGCATTCAACATCTAATTCACAACTAGAAAAACATGCTATAAAAGGGTCAACATTAAAGTTGGTGAGTATCATGAGATTTTTATAGAGTACCAATGTTGAATCAAAGAATGTAAAGCGCGTATGACCATCATACCAACATTTCGTTAAAAAAAGTCACGCAAAAATGTATGTATGAACGTTAAATCAAAGATGCGTATGACTATTGTATCCCATACGATAGTCACAAAAAGTTAAGTATAGTTGAAACAAAGCGTTTGTAAAGTATGCATGACCATTTCAATCCTTATAATAGTCACAAAAAATGGATGTATGAACATTAAATCAAAGATGCGTATGACTATTGTATCCCATACGATAGTCACAAAAAGTTAAGTATAGTTGGAACAAAGCGTTTGTAAAGTATGCATGACCATTGTATCCAATACAATAGTCACCATGATGTGATTACGATTGCACCGCTAAAGTTTTAGAACTAGCGACGTAGACAAATATGTCTCCACATTTATTCAAGTACAGTAAGAGTTCAATGAGTATGTAGTTGTTGTCACAAGTCCTGTATACACTCAACCAGTCGTGCTCCGAACACGGTATAGAACGTCCGTTAACTGATAGATAGTCCACTCGAACGGGATTATCCATCCCAAATAGAACTATTTATAAAAATGTCTAGCTCAACCCAACTCCAGCGTAATAAACAGTTCATGAGCATGCCTAAGCTAAATCCGTATCTACGATTAAAATTAAAGATGTTTACGTGTCCATAAATTAAAACAAGTATTGTATCTCACCGTGAGATATGCAATTGAGTGTATAACAAAGTTGTAACGAGTATGTAAACGAGTTTGTAACCAAGTTACGAAATCAAGTATGTATTAAGTATGTATAAGAGTATGCAAAAGAGATTGTAAATGAATATGTAAAAAAGTTGTAACAAGCATGAATTCTCCCCCGAGATTTGTAAAGTAATTGTAAACAAGTAAAAGAGGGGCTATAACTCACCTCGATGTTGTAGAACGATTGGCAGAAATGCACATATTAAGCATAACACGAACGGAAACCGGAACGGCTCGACCAAGAAGTTGCGGTTTATCTTAACGGCTATGACCCACTAGCCTAGGATAATGTATTTGGGTTTTCCGATGGATAGTCACATCAACGCGACACGTTGATAAAAGATTTAGATTTCAAGTTGTAATAGTTCGGTGGTTGGTTAAATAAAATAAATCGAAAAATGAAAGCAAAGTACGTAATATATTCCGTATATATTACATATGAAAAAATAGACAAGTATATAATTCATATGGTGAATTATATAACAAAGACAAACAACCAAAAGAATAATCGAGGTATATAATACTTTGCAAGTATTATATAAGGAACGTGAGAAAAATAATTGAAACAAAACATTTCGACACGTGTTCGGAAATCACCAATTTAATTAGTAACAGTTCTCGTATAAAAGTAAACGCATGTTTTAAAGTTACGAATCATATAAACGATGTTTGTAAAACTTTTACAAAAGTTATGATTTTACCTTCTAGTCGGGAATTTATAAAATAATATTTTATAAATTAGTATTTCGTCTCCCTTTTAGCTAAAATAGTTGTCTCGTTTGTAAAAGTATAGTTTTCGTTTAATTACCGGGTTATCGTTATCGTATAATTACGAATTAAAAAGCTTAAAGACTATATAACTTCGTCCTTTTATCGGGTTTCTAAAATAATAGAAATTATAGTGAAAATTACTAAGTATAGAAATTTATAGAAATTTTGACATTACCTATTCGTTTATACAACGTTTTCCATTTTTACAAAATTCAATGTTTTCCCCTTTTCAATCAATCCGTGTTGCAAATACCCGCGGGGTTCAATGTATATCTAGGCGAGACTAAACAAATAGCCAAAATAAGTAAAACCAAACACCCCCTTTACAGTTCGATGTACCAAGCGCACCCTTATGGGCCGTTATACAGTAAACCAAATGCCCCCGATGGCTGTTAACCAGCGAACCAAACACCCCCGCTGGCTATTAACCAACGAACCAAACACTCCTAAAGGTTGTAAAACACAAAAACAAAATAATAAATAACACATTTATTTAACCATTAAAACCACCATTTAGATCCGGTTTTATTACTAAATATTG
The DNA here is from genome assembly GCA_026074375.1 of Tanacetum coccineum. NCBI lineage: Eukaryota > Viridiplantae > Streptophyta > Magnoliopsida > Asterales > Asteraceae > Tanacetum > Tanacetum coccineum. Next base: position 16,151 of record BQNB010006166.1, on the reverse strand, counting down.
TAAATTAGTCGATTTATACAAATCAAACACGCACTCTAGTGGTGCTGCTGCTAAAACCAAACGCATCCCTTTTAGGCGTTTTTATTAACCCAAACGCACCCTTTTGGTGCAGCTAAAACCCCACGCACCCCTACGGCTGAGAAAACCAAACGCACCCGTGGTGCTACCATAAACCCAACGCACCCCTTGGTGCTGTTAAGAACAACCAACCGCACCCTTGGTGGGTCGTTTAAAACCAAACGCACCCTAGTGGGTCGTGGCGGGGTGGAGATGATGGTGTGACGAGGTAATGATGGTGTGTGGTTGTCGTAGTGGTGGCTGGTGGTTGTGAAGGTGGTGTGGCAGTGGCGTCGGTGGGGAGGTGATGATGTTGTTGTGGCGTTGGTGGGGTGGTGGTGACATGATGATGAAGGTGTTGACTGATGGGGATGGCAGCCGTGGTGGTGGGATGATTGTTGGTGTCCGACGGCAGGTGGACGAAACTTGGCCGGAGCGGCGCTGGAAATGGGAAAGGAGAGGGGGGCTAGGTTTTATCAATAAATGAGTATAACCCTAAATGGTTATGCTTATATACCCAAAAGTATAAAAAAATGTAGCAAGTGTAGTATAGTTTAGGGTAAAAGTTGTAAATATTTCCACAGGGACCTAAAGTGTATTTTTGTAAAGTATCGGTTCGGGACTCGTTTGGGCTAGTTAACGGACGATTCAAAACACGAAAATTGCGTCGTTGCGTTTAAAATGATTTTTCGATGAAAAGTGAGTATTTACATGACTAGTATTTTATAAATGTTTTACAAAATTTATTTAAATGTTATTTATTTATTTGTGTAGTCATCGGGTATCACGGACAAGCTTTGTCCGTAAAATTAAACTTTAATTTAAATATTCGCGTTTTAAGACAACGTTTTTGAATAAAATGATCAATAATTTATTAAATATTTTATTAAATAAATTATGATAATTAAATATAAATTTAATTATTTTTGTGTCGGTAAGCGTTGTGTGCGGTTTTCAAAATTTTGCGAGGGTATTTTAGTCATTTTTTGCTTGTTTTCGGGTCTCGGGTAAAACTGAAAGTCGTTTTATGTCAAACGCCAGTATACCCCATAATTAATTACTCATTTTGACGGGTCGTTTTTGATAAGTTAACTTAGGAATAACATATATCTTCTCATTTTCAAGTCAAATAAGTTTGAAAAATAAATTTGTAAATGAGAGATATGTAATAATAATTATGATTTATTATTTAACTATGTTCCGAAAAATTGCCGGTTACGCGGTAATCGTTTTCATGTGACAATAAAAGGTCAAAAGTCAAAAAGTCAAGTCGGACTCGAAAAGTCAAGGGTAAAATAGTCATTTAAAATTCCAAAAATTGCCAGTTGTTACGTAAATTGATTTAAACAGAGAAAACTGTGTGCAAAAAGTGTGGAAAAAATTTGGAAATGAACCGCTGTTTATAGGCAAGAAAGAGGAGCGTATGACAACTGGACGGTCCCAGATATATTAGGGGACCGTCCTCTGTCTGAAGGACGCTCCCTTTCCGTCTTTTTGTGGGAAAATGTTTTTCTGGTTTAGGTTTTATCTAATTTATAGGGGAAAATCACATTTTGAATATTTATCTAAATAAAACATTTCTTAATATTATAAAATTACTCTGTCTAGTTTATTTTGTAAAAATTGTTTTGTTACATTTGTAAAAAATATACTGTTTAAGACAAAAACTTATTTCTTTCATCATTTACCAAGTTTAGTATTTGTTTGCTCATACTTTAAGTGATGTACGTTGAAATGGAAATTTATGACTAATAGCTTGTTTACGTTTATTTTTACATAGAATGTTTTTACATTTTGTTATTATCAAAACGTAGAGAAGTCGAAAAAATATAATTAACGCTTTTAGACATTATTTGTATTAACAATCTCCTCCTTTTTGACGATTACAAAATATAAACTCATTATATGTAAAAATATATTTAAACAAATTTTTAGTGAGTTTTAGTCTTATTTCTCCCCCTATTTGTAGAATCAAAAAGTGTTGTCGATTTGGAGAGAAATACTAATTCGACGAAATAAACGCTCCCCCTTGATGTGTGCTCCCTCTTGTTGAGGGCACCAAGGAATCAAGCTATGGTGACGCGCTACAAGAACGAGTTAGAATACAAGTGCAATATATCTAACTATTAGCAAGGTCACAATGAATAATATAAAAGTGGCTAATAAATATAAGCCAAAAATGGAAAAATAAACTATCTAATAAGTAAATCAACTACAAAATAATTTAACCATCACAACAAGATATAAAAAGAAAATGCATTCATTAAAAATAAAAATCATACATAAAAGTATGATAGTACATAACTTAAAATTAAACATGTTAAATTCCTAAGTGGTATAAAGCCATAAGATTTGCAAACAAAAAAGGGTTGGTTTTGGATTTATTCAAGAAGATTAACTAAACATACAAGATGTTTAGTTTGGTGGTGGTGTGTTTGTTGGTGGAGAGTTTGGTGCACAAGGTGGGGTGAGAAGATGTTCAATGTAAGTAAGCCTAAAATGGAGTTCATCTCTTAAAGCAAAGATGAGGTTGCGGCTGTGTAGATAATGTTGGAATATGGTAGTTGGATGCGCATGTTATACAACTAAGAAGTACGTGAGCCTATTGGGGGCACACACGTTAAGACACGAAGAGTACGTTTATTAAATATTTAATATATATATATATATATATATACATATATATATATATATATATACATATATATATATATATATGCGTGTGTGTGTGTTATATTTATTATTAAAGGTTTAATATTCTTCGCGAAATGATTTTAAATGATCGTTAGTTACCGTTTTGATTTTATAACTAACTAGACGAGTATTTAAATGTATAAACCGAAGGGACTAAAATTGACAAAACCAAAACCCTATGGGTGTCCTATCGAGGCCGACCCATATGGCTACCAGAATGTGGTTTTGGGATCAATTTTAGGAGATAAGGAAAAGATATTGTGATAAGGAGAGAATTAGAGGTTGTCTAGTTTATCTAGATCAAGGGTTTGGTGCCTATATAAACACCCACCCCTAGCCTCATAATTCACTCATTCACAAAACCTAAAATCACCTAATAAAAATTTTGGTGCTCTCCCTTTTTCTCTAAAAATCGATCGAACCTAAAATCCAATCTAGGATTTTTGGTTCTTACTTCACCTTGCTCGACATCAGTATCAAACCCATCTATGGTTTTCGGTTTCTCTGTTCTCCCTTAGTTCGACAGCATAAAGAACCCATCTTAGGGTTTTCGGTTCTTTTCCCCTTCATGTGATTTTTGATAATAAACCCTAAAGGGCTTTCGGTGCAGTTTGATATCCACTAGTTCGACGATCTATAAACCCAATCAAGGGTACTATACTAAACATTTTTTAATTTGCAGTTTGAGTTCATAACTTTCTGTAGGTCGCATGCCTCTTTCTTTTTTAGGGTTGGCATTTTATGCAAGAACATGAAAATATATGTATGCTTTATTTATAAAAATTTCTAATGTCTATTAATTTCAGTGGCCACAAAATTTTCAATAAACCAACTTGATCCGAATTAAATCATGACACGACATGAAACAAATAGGCAAGAAGTGCACAAGCTTCTCAACAAATATAAACAAATATGTCCGAAAGCATATGTATTAGTATTTTATTGCTCTTTAATTTTTGGAAAATTTTATTGCTGATAAACCGAATTATGTTTAGGATCCTGATTTTATTAACTATATAGGTGTGTCTGGAGGTGCACTATACTGAAATGAGTTCTATTGAGAAAGGGATTGTCGCCTTAACACTTGAGGACAATGTTAGAAGTCTTGTCATGGTAGCAGCTGCATACAAGCATTATTCTTGGTAAGTTATAAAGAAGATTTAAAGCTTGCATCACAATTGCTTGATTATAATTTATACATGCTTACTTTACATCGACACAAACATAACTTTTTTCACTGAAGTTAACTACAAGGATAACATTCAAATTTCGTGAAGGTTCATCTTGATGATAAGTATATTGAGTGACAAAAGATTACATCGGCTGCACTTTTTTCAGGTTTTAAATTTAGAATTTGACTTATATTTTACCAATTGCAGGCTCGATTATGGTTAACTTTTATGCTTCACGATGCCAATGGAGTACCAAATTGGTATGCTTACAATTTAGATGCCGCATTACTTTTTTGTGAGTTATTGTTATTCTGCAACTTTTGAAGTTAAACCCTAATAAGTTCACTAATCCACAAAAAAACCATAATTTAATTTGATGAAGAAGATGATTTCTCTTTTCATTCTACTAATCATTTTATGTTGTCCTTGGCAGTGAAATAATAAGATAAAATGAAAATGTCAAAGAATGAACTAGAAAAAGATAATGAAAATTTTGCAATAGTATTGATGATTCTGATGTGAACAAGATGACATTAAGCGAACTAAGACACAAGTAATGTATGTACTTAGTTAACAATTATTTTATGAATTATTTATTTTTGTATTTTTTGGTGTTAACTTATTTTTTTAATAATATATATGTTGGTCTCAAATACGTTGAAGGTATTGCAAGGTTCTTAGGGAGATTGAAGGTGAATTGAGTGATGAAGCGAATGTTGCTGACCCCTGCAAAGGTGCTGTTTCGTTTGAATCTGTAATGTTTGAAAAGCGGGGTAGATCAATAGGTGCGCAGAAGTATAAATACAGATCAATAATGTTCAATACCAAGGACGCGAAAAAGCCAGATTTCATAAGAAAACTATTGATTTGACATGTGAAGGCAGAAATAATTCTCAGCCATTGCAAAAACTAATTGTTAGTGAAGTAGTTGAGTTTCTTTGGTTTATGCTTTTGTCCATACAACTTGATCTTACCGCCCATCGGGCGGTCTATGAAGCTACAAAGATGGGAATTATTCAAATTCAACTACAAATGTTTTTTACAAAGAAGTATTAGTTCGTATTTGAATGTTTACTACCTTTTGTATGTTAAGAATGTTTGGTTGATACCAAGGTGTTGTATACACAATAATATTTTGTAGTTTCTAAAACTCATCCCGTTTCATTTTGTAATTTATCTATTAATGATTAGTTGTTTATATCATTTTCAATCGACATAAACAAAACATACACGTAAAATTTACTATGTAGTAAAAAGAAGTTAACCCGCCCATCGGGCGGGTTATGACACTAGTGATTGATATATTGCTTGTACCAAAATCGAAAAGGAAAATAAAAATTCTGACATCAAATCTCATATGCATGAACATCTTCGTTTGTTCGGAAATTGGTACCCTTTTGTCGTATATCCAATGTGCTCCAAGAGAAGATGAGAATATTTTAAATAAACACTGATAACACATTTAATTTGATCAAGTCAATAAGGGAAAGAGGGATAAGGGGGAACATGGTGTACATGAAGATTGTTCAAAATAAAATATTCACATGAAGGATTTGGCGGGTGAAATATAGCTGGAAGTGAAAAGTATTCTTTCCCGCCAATTTAAAGAGTATATGTGATTAGTTTTTTTTACTAAAGGACAATTTTATTATTTTGATGACGTGAAAAAAATGTTATCACATAATCACCTTTTACAAGCATTTTACAAAACACTTCTCCTTTATATTTTTGGTGTCTTGAGACACCTTTTAAGTTTTAACCATACATAACCCAATAAGACAATAATACAATAAAAAAATACAAAAAAGAAAAAAAAAGGGATCATTTGGGTTGGCAACGACGGCACCAGACCCGAAAACGCCACACCCGATATGGTCTTGGCACCATCTCTTCACGTTTGGAGGAAAATGCTACCCCACAACGCACCATACCGAGAACTCTATCAGTATCATGTATGGTCGCTAGGTCAAAACCCAAAAGGGTGCCATGTCATGCCACTTCAGCATTTTTCTCTTTCACTTTCCTTATCATTCACACACCCAAAATCCTTCTCCATCATGGCTCAAGCGAAAACACCATTTTTGGGGCCCGTTATTTTATTTTAATTTCATTTTTTTTAAAACAACTAATTTTTCATCATTAAAATAAAAATACAAATTACATAAAATATATGAAGAAAAGAAAATAACGAAATAATAAAAGTACATAACATTATTAATAAACTAATTTTGTTGTTGTTGCCAATGATACTCAAAAATATTTTTTTGAAGAGTTTTATGTGTTTGTTTATCACGTAATCCTTTAGATTTTTTTCGTCGTATATTGCATCTCTCGGTCCAAGTACGTTGTATATTTTGTTGCAGACTAATATACAATTTGTTGAATTCACTTATCGCAAACTTTGATCTTTCAAAATCATGTTATGCAATATCATGCAAGCGTACATGATTTGACAAAAGTTTTCCATTGTGGGTAAATCTCGTCGGCTATGTGATACCTTTTTTCATGTAACTCCACTTACTTCAAAAGGAGCCACATGGGCGATGTCATCAATAAGGTCATCGAATAACGGATAATAACTTAAAACGCTAAGATCGTTATTCGAACCCGCTACACCAAAAAAGGCACGCCAAATTCACAAATGGTACAATGCAACAACTTCAAGCATTATAGTCGGATATTTTTTATCAACTCTTGCAAATTGCCCATTCCATCCTTTCGGACAGTATGTCCATTCCCAAACCATACAATCAATGCATTCAAGCATTCCCGGAAACCCATTAACCCTCTTATGCGTAGTATATAAATTTCGAATGTCATTAAAGTTTGGTTTCCTAAAAAAAGGACATGCACAAATAAATAATACACATAGTAAAATAATTTAGACAATCGCATGCACAGTGTTCACAAAAGCGATATCAACTTCACTTATTGTCATTTCTCAATTGATGATACTTCATTTAGCTACTTAATAAGATAAGCAAATCTACATAAACATCCAACAACGGAATGACGGAAGTTGATTAGGAAATGTGATTTTCAAATCAAAGAATTCGTTGATTGCAAAGCCTTCTTTCGGATAAGTCGTTTAGAAAAAAAATCCTTAATTCATTAACTCAGGATCAGGATTAGGATCGGTAAAGGCCTTACTGTATTCATTGTCAGGAACTCAGGAAATCAGGGGTTTTGTCGGGGAATCAGTGTCGTGGTGGTGCTACGAGATTTCGATTATCATATAGCATAATAGATTAGCGGGCCTATTGATTGACCATAGATGCGAACCGATCGACCGCTACCTAATACGGTATAAGATAAGTAGTTCTTATATCATTCAAGGGCAAGGGGAGAACATGTAGTGGCTTGCTTAGATCTCGTATTTTCCACGTATTCTGTCGGTCAAAATAACGATTCTCCTCTCAAAGTAATAGAGGGATCCTTTTATTTTTTTGGTATGTGGCTCTGCGAGAAATGAGCACATCACTAGAGCAGGACGAAAAAGAACATAAGATCATGGCCCTTTTCTTCTTTCTATTGTTTATAATCTCACATCGAGAGCAAATCCTTCTTATTTAGGATGATCGGATGAGAGATCTTCCTCTAACTCCGAGAAATCAGTCAAACGAGAGGTTACCCTCGACTTACCTCTCTCTATAAAAAAACCCTTCCTTAGAGGAGAGCATAAGCTCCACGATGAGTGTGTCATGGATTAACAGAATCATTCTCGTCTTGATCCACCATGAAAAGTTTTCTTTTTTGAAATAAAAAAGATTATAAGAGAGGGCTCTTAACAATTTTATCAAATATTAGAAGGTGCTGAAGTGACATGATAGGGGGTCTGTAGGTCTTGTGACAGGGATGCTCTTATCATGTTATTGTTGAAAAGAAAAAGTGAATTCCTCTACTTGATGTTGATTCAGCCACACTTTTATGCGTTGTAAAGGAAGGCTAATTTATTGCCGGCTAGGAGCTGTATGAGCGGTAACATCCACGCACGACTTTGTGAGAAGGACAATGGACATAAATGGCCTTGTTGCACCTCACTCTCGTCTTAAATGGGGTTTGTTCATTATTTTTGGGAAAGTATGCTAATATGATCTAAATGAGGTGCGAGGCTTTGCATCTGACATTCGTTAGGGCTTCCTTCTTCGAGAGCTTGTTCTTTACTTTTGGGATAGTATGTCGAATGAAGGAGGGCCCTTGATCTATCAATATAGGGAGAAAAAAGGGGCTTTGTTCCCTTTTACAGTATAATATGAAGAAAGATGTAAGGGTCGAAGTTTAGACCGCTCACAGTTAGAGAATGTATATTTTTCACATGATAAATAGGCTCACGCCTTTGTTTCCTTTTAACGGAATAATTTTATATCTCCCTTTATTTTTAAAATTAATTTTATATATATTCAAATTGCAACTATTAAATACATAATGTATAATGTTTTTTATACATGCTTAAATATTTATGAAATTTTCAACTAAAATGAGAAATATGAAATTGGCTTCCCCTCGGTTTTCTAAGAGATATTAATTAGAAAATAATTAAAATGAAACCCCAACAGCTTATAATTTATTTACGGAGTATTTTTCTCCACACCAATGTAACTCCCCCAAAATAATTTATTCCTCTAAAACTCATCCCTAATAATGAATTTTGTTTCAGTTGTGATCTGTTCAAGTGATGCATATTTTCTTCCTTCGACATTGATCTGCTTCAAATGTGACCGTTTGATCCGTATTCAGTTTCTTTAAGCCAAGCAGTCTCGCAATCAAAGGGAAATCAAAGGGAATTTGTTGAGAACAAGTATGTTGGATCTAAACATCATTGACAATTAAATTTTCATATATGTGGGTGGTTAGAAGCAGGGCCGTCTTTGAGGGTGTGTGGGGTGGGCGACTGCACAGGGCCTCACAAATTTTAAGGGCCTCAAAATTTGTCCCGTTAACAATTATATGCATGTGTATACATATTTTTCTCGAACAAAACAATGTTTAGATGAGAAAATATCTTAGTTGAGTAATATGTTAAACGTTTAGATAACTAAATTGCAATATATCTTATAAATTGTGAAACTTTATATATAACATTTCTTTTCGAGAGGTCTCATTATCTAATTTCGCTCGGGGCCTTCAAAATTTTCCAAAATTTTGAGACGGCCCTGGTTAGAAGTAGTCTAAATCACTTGTTAGAAATCAATTTCAAGTCTTCTTTGTTAGTTGGTGTGAAGCAAATGTAAACATTTATTTTACTGTATTCGCCGGGTATCGATACCCTTTACCAAAAAAAAGTAAATTTGAGCCATAAGGGCTTGTTTGTTTATGTAAATAACAATCAATATCGATAATTGCCTACTTATCCATTGACCCGTGTTTGAATAAATTCAAGTAAGGACCTTTCTGTTAATTTAGATATGCTTACAGTTATTCACTTTGATTTTTGTTGTTACAATTAGGAAAGAAATCTAGTGAATTCACAACAATTTTCATGGTAAAATTAGGTTGCCACATTCATTATGCTCGTTTCCTACAAATTTTATATTTATATAGATAGAATTGAAAGGTGAAATGATATGTACATGTTTCCTACAAATTTTATATTTGTCATGCATTGACGTGAACTTGTTTATATTGTCTTTGGCGTTGTGCGTTTTTAATAACCAATTTGTGAGTTGATGACAATAAGAATGAAAACATACATCAACCGTTGTTTGAAAATATTCATTATGAAATGGAAGCTGATGACGAGGATGATTTGAAAATAAGGATGTTGAACTTGAACTTAAGGCCCCCAATCATAAAAGGGAACACGTTAACTTGAACTTCTTGCCATAAAATTTTCTATTATTTAGATTTTAAAAGACTATGTTCTAACTCATATTATTTGTGTAACGGAAGCCAAAATGGTCGGGGTGGTTGAAAGGCGAAAAAAGATTGAAGAGGATAACGGAAGTAGCTTGAGCTCACAATGAAACATACAAGATATAAGGCTTAACTAGAATATAAAAGCGAAGATATTGAACACCAGCGTGATAAGCGGGTTGAAAATGCGGTGCATAAGCTTATTTAAAAGTTATCTCCTGGAGTAATTTGAGAGTTCTTAGCATGAGTTATTACCTATGTTTTGGTACAAGGTACATCTTCATCCCTTGTATTTTGTTTGCTACTACAAGTTGCAGTAATATAACTGTATAGGTAACTCTCATATGTAACTTTATCTTGACCATAAATATTAGATGTGGCAGTTTAAACTAATTTAAGAATTTAGCCATTGACTAAAATTAGTCGCGCATCGGTTTTATAAACGTAAACAGGAAACAGTATAGAGGGGATCATATAGTCAAACTGAGTGAGTATTAAATCTTTCTGATCATGAGGTTAGACTGGGTGTTATGGTGGGCGATCCACTACCATCACCTACCTGGGCGTTTGGTGGTGAACATAGAGTAATAATGAGTTTGTCAACAAACCCAAACATGATCAGTTAGACATGAACTCATTTGGAAGACCCAGCCAACCTTTTAATTTTGTATCCTGTGCTTCTTAGAATTATATATAATATATAAAATAAATATGAAGTTGGCGTACAAACGACCCACCTAGCCCATTTTGACCCAAACATGCTCCAACAGTATAACATTAATAAACTGAACCTTCCCATTTTCAATCTCTATTTTTTACCAACAAAAATATTCAAGTATGATATTGACCAAGCATCGGGTGTATATCTTAAACTGGGTAAAATATGTTGTTTGTTGCTGCGTTTGGAAAGTAAAGAATATAGAAGCAATTCTTCTTGATATTACGGCTCAATAGTTAATCTTCTTGAGCTACTGCTTATTAAACTTTTATTTAAGGTGTTGCGATGTGGTCCAGTGATGGCTTGGGGGAATTCTATTATTGAATATAACTGCTGTAACAATGGCTGTCAAGATCGCGATCCCACCTGGGATCGTTTTTGTCTTTGCAAGATCGAGATCGTAAGATCCTACCAATTTATCATGTTCTGTAAGCAACGGATAAACGAGTCAAACTATTTTTATATCTACTCATCATTAAAGATAAATTTATATAATATACTCTTGAAAATGTCAAAAGTTCAAATTTTAAACTACCACAGTAAAATAAAAACACAAAAATGTTCAAGTTCTCTCACAATTCACATATAGGCAAAATAAAATAAACATAACAGGCGTAATAAACATCTCAAAACAAAGTATATCACTAGTATCACTACAATTAAGCTATCTAAATTAAAACTTAAATGTTAATAGTTAAAACTATGAAAAGATAAAAGAAAAAACAATAATTACCTATAAGAAACTTTTTTGCTTCATGTAACTAGAACATGAGAAAAAGAACCCTAATTTGTTTTTTAAACTCAAAAACCTTTTCATCTATTTAAAACGTCACCCAAACTTAGTTATCATTTCTATTGCGTTTAAAATAATTTTTCCATAAACCTGGATTATTCATACAACACTTATCACCTTAAATAGCTACAAAAATCCATTTGAGCCGTTAACGACCGACTCCTGACCTAAAACATGAATTTTTGACAAAACTCAAGCAAACCTTGCTCATCCATTTAAAAACACTTCAAACCACAAAACATAGCTTGGAAAGTTATATTCACCCAATATTTCACCTTTTTACGACCGTTACAGTCTTTTATCGAAATTCACGAAAACAACTGTTTTTCTGATAACTTTCAAATCTCACACTCATGATTTACAACTTAAATCGATGTTATTTTATTATTAAGAATTTATTAAATAAATACACCCATTAAAACATTTCCAACCTCATAAATCTCCATACTTAATTAACTGCCGTGTCAGTACGCGCTGCGTGACGATTTTTCGCTAAACAAGGAAAACTTCCCGGAAAGCACTGAAAACCTCAAAACCACTCTAAAACAGGAAAACGAATCCTAATTGATTCATTTACGAACTCCACACTTCATCAAATTCCCAATTAAACCGAAACCGCTTATACGCAAAATAGACAACAAAAGTCAACTTTTCAGCTTTCATCAGGAAAACTGACAAGATCGAAAGACTCCAACATAAAAAACTATAATATTTTATAATACTTAGCCCTGAAAAATATTACCGGTTATCACAGTACTTAATGCTTCTTCTGATACATATAGGTTCTAGTCTCAGATTGTTACTTTTTACGCGCAATTAGTTAAAAAATGAAACTTCTCTTTATGTTATATATATTGCCTTTGATTAATTGTGAATCTATTGTTGCCTATATTATAAAGCAACGATTTTTTAACGCATCTGATTAATTGCGAATGTACTGTTGTTGTATAGAATGCTTTTAAAAAGAAGTTTTATGTATTCGATGATATTTTGCCATTAATGTCTTTCAATTAATTTTAATGATATGTGTTTATTTACTCATGTTTTAAATACATCAATATAAACATGTGTTGTTGTTGTATCAGTGCTTCTTTATATGCTTTAATGTTGTTACCGTTGATTTTGTGTGATGTGTATGAATGCTTTTGGATGTATTTTTAAGTCTACGGCCTAGAAGTGATATGCATTTTTGTCCTCAAGTTGTAATGATATGTGTGAGCATTGTTTGATGTTTCATTCGACAGCTTTACTTTAAGTAGAACTTTCTTACTTAACTCTTCCTCATCATAAATGATGTTTCCTTTCACTAATGTTTGTCTAATTATTATTAAATTCTTTTCTTTCCTGTTTAGGCTGTCGGAGGTAATGGTTGAATGAAGAGCGTGAAAGAAATCGATATGGACGTGCTTTTAGAGAATCCTTGGGCTGTTTGCTGGTCCGTTTAGCAGCCTGATGTGGGAAGTTACATTCACATATCAATCTTTTCTTTTTTTCCCTTTTACCATCAAACATTTGTTTAAGGTAATTTGCTTTTTACATGGTAATACTTTCATAGGTATAGGTTAATTCAGTTCTTTTAATGTCTCATGTGTGGTCATAGATGTTGATTGTGTATGTTGTATATATTTTGTAGTCATAGCAGGTGATTTCGTGCTTATGTATGATTTATAAGGCAATTATGGAATGAAAGATATGCAATTCAGTGAGGTACGATATTTATTTCTTTTTTTTTGTTTTTTAATCCTTTTTTGCATCTTTTAGCTAATGCATGGATACTTTTTCATATATTTTGTACACCTTTTACGTATATCTGATTTGGATAATAGTTGAATGGAAAAGATGATTTGGTTATGTGGTGTTTTGTGATTTCTGATTTGCAAAATCTGTATCCAATCTAATATCTAAACCAATGCACAATGTTTCTATTTTTAACTACTGAGGCATTATCCATTTATGTAATTAGTTTATTCAAGGTATGTTAAGCGAATGTAATAATGTTGTGGTAAGGGCGGGGGAGAAATCGATATAAATGTTTTGTGTTATGTTGGCAAAAAAGAACTTTTTTACAGCGAGATTGTGGTGCACAATTTTTTTTCGACAAAGTATTGATATACATGCTTAATAGAAAAGCTTCGTATCGATTTTCACCAATGTCTTTACCCCAATGTAAATACAAACATTTCACCTATCATGCATGATCTATATATAGATTGGATTATGTCTCAAGTATACTTCTATATGACTGCCTCATATGGATATCATGTGTTCAAGAATTGCAAAAAGAAGTTACGTTAGATTCCCAATGTTTACATGAAAGATGCGGATTGTACGTCATAGCTTTGGTTAGTTTTCTTATCTACCCCTTTTATAAAATACTTATTGGTTTGGTATATGATGATGATATCTCTATGGTATTTACTAACGTTGTATGTGTTGTTTTTCTAAGTCTGATATTTCTATTTTGTTGTTTTGCAGCTTGAGATGAATGGATGGCTGAACCCGTTCTTTGCTTTCAGCTGGCTATATTTGGCGACAAGAAAATCCGCAAAAAATAGGGTTTGTTTTATAATCTCGTTGATCCTGACTACTTGAAGTTTGAATTGTTAAGAGAGCCGCTTCTTCAATTATTATTTGGTTTTTTTATATGCATGTAATAATTTATCTCGGCATGCTTTTTCGATGGTATTTTTTCCTTACGCACTTAGGTTGGTCCATATTAGATTGCAATTGACGTAGGTATTTACTTTATTTTTTATATTTAATTTAATTCCTATTGGATCGCAAAATATAACGACTGTCTTTAGAGTCCTGAAGCGAACCAATGATATATACTTATAGCTTGGTTCATGTTTTCAGCTTGCCATTAATGATGTTGTTGTGGGAATGCAGTGCACAGTGCATACGAAAGTTTTCATCGCATAAATCAGTTATAGCACATCTACAGTTTATATTATTAAAGGTAATAATGTACATTATTGGCCATTAATCTATGACGTTATAGTTTTCTGAATACTTGATACAATGTCTTTGTTAATATAATTTATAGAATAATAGTTGTCTTGCCTTTAGCGGTACGCCTTAGTATTATTGGTTCAATTATTAATATAGCATTTGTTTAAAAAAAGAATTAATATATTGTTGTCTTTTATATTTAGGTTATTAAGTAAACACCACCAAATACGAAAGATGATCAGCAATCAACTAAATTCAGGTTTCTGAAAGGAGCTTGAAAGTAGTTAAAATAAACAACATTTTGTCTCGAGACACAAACTTAGGACTTATAAAAAAATGTGTTAAGAGGACCGTGAGGGAAAATAAGGAGTAAGATATAAGCATTCAGACTTAATTTGTATGCACCCTGTGATGTCATAGAACTCACGGGTTGGAAAATGCAACAAATATCACGGTCTTGAAGGTTAGGGTGGAATGTTGTGCCATTATGCTTATGCATATTTTCTTTTCTTTTTGGTTATGAATTCAGTAATTATTTTCGGTGTTTGTTAGTTTCAAGTTAGTTTCATTTGTTGTTTCTTTTTAGCTTAAGTTGTATCTACGAAAAATATAATAAAAACATTGTTGATATTTGGAATCGTTTTATTGTGTCAATAACATTCTTTGGGGGTATTTGTGTTTGCGTTTTGGACCAAATTATCCACTTATTGCGTTCTGTGACCAGAGATAATTTAAAAGAAGTGTTTAGTAAAAACAAATGATAAAGCACTTATTTGCGTTTTGATAGTGTGAAAACGTGGATTTGTAAAAGTTGGAAGTGAGCTACTTTTGGAAAATGCAAGACTAGTAAAGCATTAAATGAGTAAACATTTACAATGCTACCCTCCAATAAATGAGAAAGGGCCTTAGTTACAAAAAATTATAAAATTTATAATAATGTCCCTTTTAGACATTTACAAGTTAAGAGCTTAAACAACATGTTTTGCCAAACACTCAAAAACTGATTATTTGATTATTACGATATCAAACAAAATAATTAAATCTAAACATTATATTTAAAAACTATGTTTTGTTACTGATGTGTCGTTGTGTATGTGTTATTTATGTATCAAGTTTTACTATTTATTTTATGCCGATTGTACCTAAAAATAATACTTTAACGAGCAGTGTACCCGGTCAGATGGAGTTTCGTGGTAGGAGAGTATCGATCACTAAGAACGAGAGCGTTAATTCCTAATTCTATCAGTATTTTTGTTATTTAAGTTAAACCTAAAACTAATGCAAATGGGGGGTTTCAGCCTGAGAGACTGGCACGGTTTTGTGTATCTAACCTAAGGTTTTGATGACAAGTAAAGCAATAAACACACACAAGAAGACAAGAAAACGATAGAGAAGCGGTCGAGAACTAATGTAAGGAAAACGTATAAACCATGAATAATCCGATAAAATGCAGGTTTGTTTATTTAGTGCAATGATTTTCTTATCTCGAAGGGCATATCATTCCTAGACTTAGGCAGTACTTCTTCCTAAGACCTAGACACGCTAATTCTGTCACAATTAGACGCATCCGCATAAAGCAAGCATTTGTTGATTATAATCTATCTTAGGAGATTAATAATGGTGCTCTTACTAAACCCTAGCCCATGGAGACTTTACACACTTACTACTTAAAGGCTCTTTATATACTAGTAGTCCACTGTCCGAGTCCTTACCAATGGAATACGAATGTACTCGTTGGTCTTAGGGTCACCTACTGGTCCAACTAAACTCACTAAACTAAAGGCAAAGATAGGTCAATATTTGTGATCCTATGATTCTAGATATATAAATTGTAATACAGAGAGCTATCCCGGACTCTTAGCCTACGCCCAAACGACACCGAAGTTGCAGCGCATTAAATATGTAGGACTAT